>JAAAKQ030310779.1:0-10028 GCA_010016005.3 Zanna intricata
CCCCATGTTCTTCGCTTACATCACCAAAATTTTCGGGGAAGAAATCGATGTGAGAGTGAAGGAAATGTATTTTTATGGTCATATTGCATCCCAGCTTCTTGAAATTGGTTAACAATTTTCTTTACAATTTCTCTGTATTCAGGTTCCTTGTTATTTCCTAAGAACTTTTCTACAACTTCCTTAAAGGATATCCAAGCATTCATCTCTGTAGCAGTCATAGTTTTCTCAAAATCATTGTCCTTAATTAGTTTTCTAATTTGTGGGCCTACAAAAATGCCTTCTTTCAATTTCTCACTCAATATCTTTGGGAACTTCTCAATAAGGTATTAAAAGCAGTCTCCTTCTTTTGAAAGAGCTTTGGTGAACTGTTTCATTAAACCTAATTTGATGTGTAGAGGGGGAAGTAATACATCCTCCCTTTGTATAAGGCATTCATTGATAATATTCTTTGAGCCAATTGTTAAATTTTGTCTAGCAGGCCAGGTAGCATTTGTCCAGTGTATGGTAGGGATAAACGGATTCAACAGTTCAGTTGGATTTGATGTTGATTTTTATTATCACAAATTACATCCTAAATAGACTGAGATTGTAATGCTCTATAGTACACAACTAATTTTAAATCTAACCCGCATGGAGTATGGACTGATGGTATGTAAGACAGAATGTAGTACATACTACGAAGCTAGTGTTTTCTTAATAATAATTCTTTCTACACTTTTATTATTGTCAACAGTTTTAATGAAAATTATTATTTCTTTTTTTAACCTTTTTTTCATCATGTTTACTGAAATCATGAAACTGTAAAAACTTTAATAGAATAATTGTAAGAATACAAACAATAATTAAGTGCTAAGAAAATATGCCTTTACTGAGAGTCATTATAGAGAAAAAAAAAATAGATGAAACCAACCTTAAAAAAACTCTTTTTAAAAATATATAAAAAAGGAAATTCTTATCTAATTTTTCAATGAAATTATAGAACACAGAAAAAATACTACCTCAAAAAACAGATAAAAAACTCCTGTAGTTTCTATACTTAATTTGCATTAATTTCTAAAGATTCTCTTTAAATAAATTGAAATTCTCAAAAATAACAAAAAAAGAGCAAGTTTTAAATGGTATAAAACTTATTTTCCTAAAGTTTTCGAAATTTTACAAATACAAGCTTTTCGTCATGATGTACGTTACAATCACTCTTTTCTATCTAGTACCAAATACTAAAGAGTTTCTGTCTAATGTAATTTTTCAGTTTAGGTAATCCAGTTATCAATCAGGTCAATACAATTCCAGAAATAGCAAAAATGTCAGATTCACTTAGAAACTTAATAGTAGCATATCTATTGCAAGCAGAGAAGTTGAGATTATCTATATAATATTTCCTTACTACAGACTCCTCATACTTGGTAAAACTAAATAAACATATACATATAATTCACCCATATATTGTTTTACAATATATATATATATAGTTTTTATTAATAAAAACATCTTTAAAAATTATTTTTACATAAGTTTTTTTTTCAGTTATGTTTTTTGGATTGAAATATCTTCTGGTAATATTATTGGAAAAGAAGAAAAAGTAAAAGAAAATATAGGGAATAAAAATGATGAAGAGAAAAAATCTAATGATGAAAAAAAGGAGCATACTTCTCAAGCGTAAAATTAAGTTACTGTTTATATTAATTAATTGTTTTTTACTTGTGATATAAAAATAGTTTCTATTACTGTTATTTTAGTTAATGTATTGTGTATGTAATATGTATAAATTATAAAGGGAAAAATTAATACAAATTATTTCAATTTATTGTTATTCGTGCATAATTAATTTATTATAGTAAGTCTGTAATTACTATAATTAGTCATTCTATAAAAAATTCAAATACTGTATTTACAAACGAATTCTATTCTAGAATTTTCATGGTAATGTAGATTTCATTTAAAAAATTCTTTATTTAAATGTCTGAGAAAACTTCCTGTATGCATATATCAGGTGGTTGAAAAGTAATTTATACCTTTTCTAACATTTTTTATAATTGAGACAATTGGATGGAGTTTGCAGCATTCTTCCTTGTAATAAAAGGCTACTTTAATGAAAATATATTTCATTCTTTTTAAATTTTTGGGTGATGGCAAGAAGGGGGGGTACAACTCAAAAACTTCAAATGGTAACAATGGTCATTTGATATATCATTTACCAATGAGACAAGAAGTATGATACAATGAAAACTAAATTCTGATAGCCCAATCCAAAATTATGGCCTACAATGTGTTTTTTTCAGACAGCTAGAACTGTTTGAATATTCCCCTTTAATTTTTTTGTTATTTGAGGTATTCCAATTCTCTCTTTGGAAATATTCTTCGATAACAGAGACTTATTCAGAAAATCCCAATTTATAATATTTGGCCTTCAGGAGGAACAGGGCGGTGGAGCGGGTCAAAAACTTTAAATGGGACTATGATTACGTAATACTTGTTTTAAACTTCTTTTCAAGACAATCAAAATGATATCAAAAAAATTAAATTCTGACTATTTAAACCAAACTGGTTACTATATCATTACATTAATTAAAAATTAATTATTAAATTTTTTCAAATACTTCTTTAAGTTAAACTTGTCTTGAAGGATTTTACTTTATTTACATAAATAACAATTTGAAATTTAATTATTTTCTCATGAGTAATTAATTTTATATTTTATTTGAAAAAAGTCCTATAATTTCATGAATTAAAGATACTGCCTAAAAAAATTATTTCAGTTAAAAATGTTATTGTCTTTCAGCTCATATTTAATTTTCAACTGCCCTTCCCTTTTTCCATGGAGTAATGCAGATGCTGCTTGAAAGTTTTTCCTACATTGTGAGAGGCTGCTGGTGAAATCATCCCACATTGTATCTTAATGCATTCCCTTAATTTTTTAAGAGAAGTTGGCTGTGAACTATGAACAGTTGATTATAAATGCGTACAGGAAGAAATCATAGGCTAGGACTGGCCATTCAATACTACCACATCGACTTATCCAACAATTTGTAAACTACTGGTTCTACACATTTCTCATGTTGTGAGCATAGTGAGGAGGAGCATCATCTAACTTGAAAAACACTTCTCTCATAAACAAAGGTTGGCCATTTGGGCTATGAGCTAACTCAGTCAAACTGTTGAGATCTGGAACTATCTGCTCATTCAGCAAAGCATAGTACATATTGCCATGTAAGTTTCCATTAATGACAAATAGTCCAAGAAGTGTCACCTGTTTCTCTAGCCCATACATTTAACCACTGTGGATGCTTGGTACTTTCACAATACCAGTGTAGGTTTTCTTGGTATTAGTACTTCCTATTATGTCTGTTAATAGTCCTGTATAAAGTAAATAATGCATTATCAGTGAACAATATGTTGAAGCAAGAGATTCTTGCTGCTAATTTGTGTCAAAAGATCAAAATAATTTTTAATAAATTCTTGTACTTTTATATCTTGTAAGGATGGTATTACATCTTTTTAATACTTTTTGCACTGATCACGTTAATAAATTATTATTTCATGCAATCGCTCAAAAAGTGATAATGGTTGTTGATTGTTGTCAGTTAATAATCAACAATTATTAGTTATTATTTTTCCATTAATAATTGTTGATTATTAACAGAAATTTGTGCTAATATTCCTTCTTCAATAACTACATCTGTGTTGGGTCAGCTCGACTTTATATCCTCTAAAATGCTACCAGTGGAATGAAATAAATTTTCTACAAATTTCTGACTGCAATTGTGAAAATAGCATGATTAGGATGACAAGCAATAAATGTATTAGCTGTTCTTTTCTATGTTTTTATTTCTTTAAATAAAAATACTATTTCTACGCTTTCTTGAATTTAAAAGACCTTTTTTTTTTTTTGGCAAAGAGTCATTTTCTTTGTCAATTACAGTTGTTTAACAAACAAAAAACAAAAGTCAGATTAAAACTTTTTTTAACCTTTTTCAAACCGGTACTTTTCCAATGAACTCTAATATCTTGGATTTTCTAGTATTTTTATGTCCCATTGGAAGTTAAATTATTTAATATGATTTCTCAGAAGTGTTTCTGATAAAAATATCCACTTCTGTCAGACTAAACAACAGAACACTTTTTTTTTCTGTTTTAGCCTCTGGAACTACCATAAGGTTCTCCTCCTTCAGAGGATGAATGAGGATGATATGTATGAATGTAAATGAAGTGTAGTCTTGTAGACAACAGAACTGTCTTGTAGACAACTTGTTTTTATGTACTTCAACATAATATTTTGGTTTATAAGAAAGAGCCTTAATATTCTCCTATTACCATTTTAAGTTAATTATTAAACAGCTTAAGAAATCTCTTCACCAATTTAACAGTTCAGTTCATCATCTTGCCACTTTCCTCAAAGGGTGTGTTTAACAGAATTAATAAAATCGATAGTAGAATACAAGTGATGAAAGACGGTTGGCTACACGTGTCTTTAGTAGCAGAATCCAAATGGCTAGGGATCCAGCAGAAACTCACTATACTACCTATTTCTAATATTTAGTGTCTTCTTCATCATGTGTTTTATGTTGATATTATTTCAGGTGTTACATTTAATAATAAATATAAACTTTAATCAAATCTATTTTTGATTTTATAATTATTTATTTTGTGATGTGCTCTGAACAAGGTTTTACCTGGATCCACCCAGATAAATGCTGGAACAATTTCTTTTTCACCCATGAAGTAGCATATCTATCTATTCCTGACATAACCCACATAATGTATTGTTACTTGGTCTTTAAGCATAATTGTGTTAGCCTCTTTGAACAAGTTAATTGTATTGTTATTATTATCATAAGTTTATTTAAATTTTTTTTTTTTTTACATAATTTTAATAATTCTTCTGACAATTCATGAAAATCTACAGGACTACTATTTACAGGTTGTGTGAAACTGGCACACAATAAAAAAGTTCACAGAAAGAAATATGAGTAAAAGTAAGTTAAGGTTAGAAAAAAGGAACAAAGGAATAACATAATTCAGAATACTTTTCCCATTATCTGACTTACTTTATTTATTGTTTATTTTCTTAATAATGAGAGAATCATTTAAAGACTTTTTTCATTTAAAATTGCTAATTTTATTGTTATTACTGTTCACAGTATGTTGATCAGGATGCTGCCATTAAATATATCTTAATTAATTATATTAATAAAATTCTTTTGTTAAATTCAATCCAATTATATATTTTCATTCTTTTATTAATTAATATACATGGCTCTGCAGCTAGTTAACTTCATCCCACTCATCTTGAGGCAAAGAAAAGAAAAAAATTATACCACTCTTAAATTATACCTCTTGTAATTTGTTTTTCTGTATCACTAATGACTAGGATTCAATAATCACCTTTAAATTTTGAAGATATATTATTAAAAATTTGCTACTGATATTTATTCCATTTACCCATTTGTTGGCCTGGAGAGAATTAAAAATCTTTTCCATAATCATGTCCACCAAATTCTTTAAACACTCAAACAACATTCAAAACAACATTTAAAACAATAAACACACCTTGCATATGATCTAAATTTTGAAAATTTTAACTGAGCCTCATCTAAGGCTCAGAATCCTGATTCTGATTGCAATCAGGATAACCAAAACTTTTTGGAATTTTCATCAATCTGCATTTGTTCACTTCTTCCCTTTAAATATTCCTCATTATGTATAACAGGTGGTAACTTAGGCGCTAAGGTGATCAAGCCACCTTGAGCTGGTTTTATCGCTGCTAAAAGCAGGTTAATTTCTCAGCATGCTTTAAATTTAATATACAATATAATTAAGGAAAAAACCAAAATAAATATAATCAAAACCAATGCAATGATAATCGTAATAAAATTTTCTTCAACCAGATGGTAAAACTAAGGATTTTAATAACTGCTGTTCAACTCTTCTCCTTCTCTTATCACATACTCTCATAGTTTGAAGAAGTTCAAACTCAATATCAGTCATTATGAAATATACAAAATACAAATAATTGTTAAAATAAAAAAATTAATAACGTTAATTATAACACGATAAACATAATTTTTGTTTCCTAACATGCAATATATGATTTTAATCTATTTTTTGATGCTGAAAGGGAATATGAACTCAAAATCATTCTATCACTCACCATTTTTGAAAAATTTTTAAATTTTAACTAAAGAATTGGTGATCAGGATAACACGTGGCTCCTCATATAGGATGCACTAATTGTTCTGTATATTTAAGAGGATGGCTGAAAGGTACACAGAAGGCTTTGCCATTTGGTGTACCTATGATTTGGTGTGAATCAAAGGATCATGTAACTGATTGTTACTTTTGTTTAACAAGTGTGTCTGAATTTCTAAAAAATCTAAACATATGGTAAAATATCTTATAATGTAATCAGGCCTGTATCTCACAGTGAAATTAATCCACTTTCTGAGCCATCTGTGAATATATGTTTCAAAAGCAGTGATGAAGAATCAGGTAGTACTGAAGAAGACAACAATGATTTTGATTATGAATTATCTTCCAATAAGCCACATCTTATACTACAAGGTGAGTTAAATGACTTAGTTATAGATTTAACTATCAAAAAATCGAACTGAACTGTTAGGATCAAATCTGTAAGGCTGGAATTTATTTTAAAAAAATAAAAAAATTTCAGGCTTTCAAAACCGACCAAAAGAACTTCCTTAGTACTTTATTGATGAAAATAATTTGATTTATTGCACAAATATTGATGTACTTATGTTGCACTTAGGACAAGTTCATAAACCTGAGGATTGGTGCTTTTTCATGTATTCATACTAGTATAGTTTAAAAGTGTTTTTACTACACAATGGTAACAAATATCCTTCGATACCAATCAATTATGGTATTAATTTCAAAGATACATATGATGTGATGAAAGACGTCCTTGAAAAAAATAGTTGTAAGAAACATAGCTGAAACGTATGTGTTGGTTTGAAAGTTATAGCTATTTTGTTAGGCATGCCTAAGTACATGTGTTTTCTTTGTGAATGGGATAGCCGAGCTAGGGATACACATTATGTTACCAAAGAGTGGAAGAAATGAGGTAACTTAAATCCAAATGGGAAAAATATTATTCATGAGCTCTTAGTTGAATCCAAAAGAGTATTTTTACTCCCGCACCATATCAAGCTACGACTAAAATTCCAAAATGTAAAGAATTTACAACAGTAAAATGAATAAAATGTTAATTTTATTTGTGGTTTAATAAAAAAAATATAATTTTTTAATGAAATCTCATGGCGATGACAATATTTAGGCTATTTATTTGTGAAGATAATGTAAAATGATGTAAATTGAAGCTAATTGTAATCAACATGAGCTGTTACACCCAAATCTGGTCTACAAAGATGTTCTGTTGTTTAGCACTACAAAAAGATAGAAATGCAAAGATATAACCAGAACATGCATCAGATAAGACATAAATTTTTACACCCCACTTAGTTTATTTTCATTAAAAGACTTAAAATAAATTTGCTCTTTGATACCCACTGTACTTTCATCAACCAAAATACGATATGGAGGCATAAAATATTCTACAAATTTATTCTGTGAGTGACTAACTTTTTTAACTTGTCACTTCTGATATGTCCTTAATTTTTGGGGTTTGAGGACAGATATGGAAAGTTCAGAATATCAGTTAAAACCATTATGAAAAGCCCAGAATAACTGTTGAAACCATCCTCTTGAAAAAACATCAGTAAAACAATTTTGTTTATAAAGCCACTTACTAGAAAAATACTCTTCAATGTATGGTTTATTATTCAATGTCATATTCAAAATATGACATTGAAAAGCTTTTATTTCAGGCAATGTAATGTTATTCCAACAATGCCATACAGAACTCTAACCTATGGGTTTTTTGCTTCTGAACTATTTTTTTCTTGAGCACAGCAGTTAGTTTCATTCACTATTTCTGTCAGAAGTTGATCTTTGAAAAATAATTGAAAGAAATCAAGAGGAGATTGAGGCTCATAATGTGGTGGTTTTTTATAATCTGCCATATGAGTAAATGGGAAAATATCAAAATTGATACAAAATTTATGTCATCATTGAATGAATCTAATGTGTTGTTAACCATTAGAATTGGAACAGCATTAGAATCATCTTATTCATTTTATGATTCAGAAATATTGTCAAGAGCAGGAAATACAAAATTACTGTATGATGCCTAATCTTTTTAAATGATTTATATTAATATTTTTAAAAACGTATAATACTATCCTTTAGCGAACAGTTAGTTCTATATTCTAAGTTCAATAAGTTAAATATTCTAAAGAACCTGAAAACAATAATTATACCATAATCATTTTACATTATCTTCACGAATAAATAGCCTAAATATTGTCATCGCCATGAGATTTCATTAAAAAATTATATTTTTTTTATTAAACCACAAATAAAATTAACATTTTATTCATTTTACTGTTGTAAATTCTTTACATTTTGGAATTTTAGTCGTAGCTTGATATGGTGCGGGAGTAAAAATACTCTTTTGGATTCAACTAAGAGCTCATGAATAATATTTTTCCCATTTGGATTTAAGTTACCTCATTTCTTCCACTCTTTGGTAACATAATGTGTATCCCTAGCTCGGCTATTGCATTCACAAAATGGAATTTTGTAACTGTATATTGTACAGAATGTATATGTTTGTAACTTTTATTATTACATAGAATGTATATATGATACAAACTATATTATAGAAAATAACAAATGTCTTACAGAGAGATGTGAATTATATTTTTACCATATCATATTGAGGGAAACTAGGCAGCCTTATAAATTAAGTAGAAAGTATTAAATCAGATTTAAATAATTTTATGGTCAAAGCAGCATCTAGTCATATTTGGTGGACAGTACTGGAGACCATGTTCCTAACACGGCACTTCAGGGCCAAGCAGAAGTTCTTCAGGGCTCTAGGGTGTAACATCTATGGCCAGTTATGTCATCACAGCACTGAAGGGGGGCGCTTTGATTGCTATTTCAGTTTGTGAACATTCTTGTTCTTCTACAGGAACGTGTCCAGAAGATGCATACTTTCATTGGAAGTCCACCCATTTGTTGATGGGATATGGGACACTGAGATCGAGAGGCAGTCAGCAAAGTCAAGAAAGTAGTCGAACTGCCAATATTGCTCTAACTCAGGCAGTCAAGGAGGCAGACTATAACAGAAGTCGGCGAATGATATCAGCTTTCTTTGAAGGCACCAGCTGCCAGTTGCCAGAAAAAATTATGACAGGAGACTGAAGAATGTCTGCTGCAGAAGTAAAGAAAAAGGGTTGACCTGTCTGTTGGTAAAGTGGCTAACCATGCTGCAGGAGCGGGGTCAAATGAAGAAGCAATGTGGAGTCAAGTAAGCAAATCACGTTCAGTGGGAGTAATACTGTGGCAAAAATCAGCGGTTTACTACCCAAAAAATAATTAGCTGCAAATGATTGGCAGCTATCGAAGAACATATATGAAGTGAGTAGTTTTCTTGGACTACATTATCTTTGTTATATGTTACTCTGATAAGTTATGCCATTGAAAACATACAGAAAACACATCCACATCAAGTGAAGAGGAAGTAGAATGTTATGTTCATTTATATTAATTTATTTAACTGTAATCTTATTACTGGTGTAATACCCCATAATTAATGTTGATGTTAGTGAATTGGATATATCACTGTTCAATAATTTTTTAATGAATAATAAAAATAGCTTTTTATAATTAAAAATTTATAATCTAAAAGTTAATTATAATTTGAATTACTTTTGAATTTGTAAACAAAATTCATTGTCTCTAGAAGGCATATAAAAAGTATATATTCATATTTGTGTATTTTACTTATAATTATAAAGCATGCCTAACCCAATAGGGGAAGACACCTACTCTCCATGTGATGTTTCGGTTGCCACACCATCCCCTTAGTACCTTTCTTTGTCTGTTTAGCCTCCGGAACTACTGTAAGGTATTACTTCAGAGGATGAATGAGGATGATGTGTATGAAT
>JAAAKQ030310823.1:0-10028 GCA_010016005.3 Zanna intricata
ATATATATATATATATATTAAAAAAAATATAAAATTTACAATACTGATGTATACGAAGAATCAGTGAAAATATTCCACTAATTTAAATCACCTGGATAAAATATAATTTAAAGAATAAAAAAAATTTAACACATAATGACCATAATTTTGGATAATTAACTGTTATTAAAACGGACGAAAAGTCAATCGAAAAAAGGAATGACTATTAAGCAAAAAGGGAAATGTAATATAAATTATTATACACATACTAAACAGCTGCTATTGTCATAAATTAACGTTCACGACAAAAAAAGGAAATTAATCATTTCCTTGAAATATTTCTGTACATCTAGCTCATTAGAATCAAATTAAGTTAAATCTTTATTTACTTATACCGTTTCATTCGCATCGTAATCTTTATTTACATACATTATTTTCTACTAATTTTATAAAAACATAACATAAAAGACAATATAAGTACGTCATAATCCTGTGCATCCGGAGTTTATGGAATCGAATGAATGAAAATTTGGGGTGTTCCGAATACCTTGTATGAGTTTCTGCAAATACAACAGCATGAACCGTAAAATATAGTAATGAACTTGAAATGGTTTTCTATGTACCCGTTCGTAATAAATTCAAATTTACTTTAATTATAATAATGGAGATCGATTTTGAAAAACGTAGAGGGAAAACTATGGATTATGCTTACAATACTATTAAATTTTCAGTTTTAGACGATATTTTACAGTCCAAAAATATTAGTTTATAGGGTCCCTTGGTTTTATTGTTATATTTTCTAAAACTGATTGTTCGTTATTTATAATTATTTTATCCGTACTTAAAATTTTCATATTTTTTCTGTCCTATTTTCTTCACCGATGACCTCCTTACAGTAGAATCTTTAACATATTACTGTGTTTTTCGTTGTCGGTGGAATCTCGTAATCTTTGTAAGTTATTTTCAAATAATTAATTATTTCGATGAGTCACCGAAGATAAGAAATAAAATGATTCCATTACCGCACTCCCTCGCTACCGATTCCCCTATCGGTTCGACTATCTTTCTGTTTACCACCCGCGCACCCGATCTCGCTTAATCTCGTATCCCCTTTTTCATTCTTTCCCCCCCCGACTCGTACTATTAGATGGTAGATGCGTGTGTTAAAGGGTAGAATGGAGGAAGATATCTGTTATAGCTAGCCGGCAAGACTCGGACTATTAGATTGTTCTTGTTAATGAAAAAACTCACTTCGACGATGTCACCCTATCCTGCGCGTCATTCCTTATCGGATCGGTCGCTGAATCGCGTGACCATATACGCTTAATCAAATTTCTAATTATCTGTTAAGTTAAAATACGTTTACGATTTGTATTAATTAATTTGTTGGCCGTATATAAAAAATAAATTAGAAAATCTGTCGAATTAAAAAAAGCCGGAAAATAAATACGAATTTAATTTCTTATTTCTTAAAAATATGATAAAAACCTGACGCTTCGTATTAAGAAAATGAGTAAAAGTTTTAAGAAAAACTGTACGTCATTGGATTTCCGATTTCATACAAATGTAAATAATTCAGTTACGCTTACTTCTGGACCACCGACAAGTATATCTTCTGTAAACATCTGAACAGATTAAAACTTATCGATTATTACAAACATTGTTTTAAAGTTACTGATGTACCGTATAAAGGCATTTTTAATTAAAATTCTACGAGCTTCAAGGTACTGTTAACAGATTCCTTTTTGCTAATATATTTATTGCGGATAGTTTGATAACCAAAATTTATCCATTTTTTTTAAGTGTCCCGAAGTTACCTTTGCACTATATCAAGGACGATGTAAAAGGTACTATGAGGACTATCTTGGAAAACGAAGTTTCACGACTGAAAAAACAGATCCAATACAGAGTGTAAAAACAGAACGCCCTATCTCTTCTTATACATTTCTCTCTCGACATTAAATGGCGCGTGACAATTCCGTGGAGTATTTCACAATAGCTCCCCGCTATTTCACAATAGCATGAAGCTATTGTTCACAGTGAATCGTCGCCTAAAGATTTCAGTTGATATTTGAGAGGCATCAAGTTTAGATGGTTTTACATTACACGACACGGGTCGTTTTCGTGTCAATTTTGAAAAGTAAAACGGCAGACTTGAGTTAGCGATGTCGACAGACCGGTCGTTCCTAATTGAGCTAACCTCCGCAAAAAAAAGTTGTCGAACGACCGATACTTACAACAGAACCGTCGCATGTTTAGAATTAAATATAACTTATACTTTAAGTGGATTTCTTCTAAGCGATAAAAATGTTAAAATTTTCACAATATTTTATTTTTCCGCTAAGATTATTGTCACCGATTTGAGTGCTATTTTCTGCTCTTCCTGGAATTGTCACTCTAGTATTTGTAGTAAACGATGCGTTTTGAATTACCTCCATTCTCAAAACTAGAAGGCGCGCTAAAAGTAGTTTTGAAAACGGAGGTACTCAGAAACGCGTCAACTACGAATATCAGAGTGACAGTACTAAAAAGGCACTGAAATTAAAAATATTATTCAGTGTTGAATTCAAGAAAATAATCATAATATTATTTTTTTCTGACGTAACCGAGTAAAAATAAACAAGGAAACATACAAATCGACTTAAATCGGCTGATTGTTTTTATTTTAGAATGGAACAAAAAAGATAAAATGAAAATATTTAAAGAAAATAATAAGTGTTTTTTTTATGAAACCAGTTTCTATATGCAAAAAATAATATAAAATAACAGACAGAATACGTGATGAAAAAATCTAAAAATCGTACATAAGTAATGACAAAAAGCCAACAAATATTTTTCGAAAAAAATAAAAATCTAACACGTCAAAAGACTGACCCACCAAGACTGACCTAGTGATTAATGCGACATCATAAATCATCTGATTTCGAAGTCGAGAGTTTCAAGTTTCAAATCCTAGTAAAGGTAATTACTTTTATACGAGTTTGAATAATAGATCGTGGATACCGGTGTTCTTTGTTGGTTGGGTTTCAATTAACCACACTTCTCACGAGTGGTCGACCTGGGATTGTTCAAGACTACACACTTCATTCAAATTCAAACATATCATCTTCATTCATCGTCTGAAGTAATACCTTACAGTAGTTCCGGAGGCTAAACAGAAAAAAAGAAGAAAGAAGAAGGTCAAAAAATAGAGATATGAGGTCAGCAGAAGATCGGATAAATGAAAACGAAATAAAAATTAGAAAAGAAATAGCTTTAGTAGAAAGAAACAATTATTATGTATGAAGATAGGGTTAATATTCGGAAAACATATTTTGAAGCATTAAATTTGCAGGATCACATATAAGGCAAAGGTAATTAAGAAATAGGATGAAAAAGACTACAGTTATTTGTGATGTAAGAACGAAAGAAGTCGGAGAAGGTTAAAGGAATAGATAGACAAAGAGTTAAGTAGAGGTGAAGAAGTTATTGAATAGCGAACTAGAATTGAAGTTTTGGAATTACAGAATATTTAAGTTATTCGGCTGGAACATAAAATGAGACAAGGATTGAATAAAACTATGTCGTAAGTCGCAAAGAAAATACGTCGGAAAAGATTTAAAAAATTATAGACGATCTAAAAGGAAACGGAAACAATTAGGAATTCAAAAATTTACCTGGCAATAGGAGAATTGAATCCTACATTATGGAGGTTAACAAAACTTCTGTATTTTGTGTTGCTACGCAATATAGCCTTTTATTAATAAGATTATTTTATTCCAGAATTGTTTACAAATTATACAATAATCAGTTTAGTCGCAATGTTTTAAGCCCTATTCTGACCTCAAAACAGCTAATAAATATACGAGTGTGTAGTTTGATCTACTTAGTTTCTTTTTTGTTTTCCTAGACAGAAAATTATTTATTTATTTTACTGAATGTTCATATTTAAATTAGTGTGTAAAATTTCAGCTTTATAGGTTTGTTCAAGGCGTATGAAAGATAAAAATATTACATATAATAATAAATATTTTTTTCTCAATTTTGTATAAATATAAGATTTTAGATACCTGTATTCACCATTTACCTATTCACCCATTTTAAATTGTAACCTGTATTGTTGTTATTTTTTTATACATTGTAAAAATAACATAAATATTTTACGAAACTGAAATATCCGGTGGCTTTTAGAGTTAACAAGTTGTGTGCGCGTGTGCGTGCGCGCGCGCGCGTGCGTGAGTGTGTGTGTTGGTGTGAAATGAAAATCAATACTATATTACTTGTTTTAAAGGTAGCGATAGTAAAGCTATTAAAATAGAAGGTCTTCTCTTCGACAATATTCTTAAGTGCATTTCATAGTAGCATGTTATTTTTTGTTTTGTTTCGTTTGTTTATAAATAAGGGTGGTTAAAATAAAACTACCCTAAAACATTATAATTTTGATTTCGGATAAGAACTAAGGGTAATGTTGTTTATTTTAAATTTTAATAGACCTAACCTGCTAAAGAATGTGTCACTTTTTTTTATTGATTGTACACAAAAAAAATGTATCATTATTTTCGTTTAAAAAAGGATGATTTCTAAAAAATTCAAGGGTGGTCTGAAGATTTTATATAAGATAATAATATATATATATATATATATATATATAAATAGATTTTTTTAAACTCATTACTAAATAATGTGAAAACTAAATAAGCCAACATAACTTTTCGGTACATTAATAAAACTGTTAGGATGTCAGCATAGTGGTAAGAATATAATTCATTAAATAAATTTTAATAAAAAAATTATTAACCTTTTTTTTTTTTTTTTAATGAAACTGTTAATTATTTTTATTATAAACGAATATGGACGTGACGACAGTGGAGAAAATCTCTGGCAGTAAAGATGACGAATTTAAGTTTTAAGTTTAAAAATTCTGATAACAAAAATTTATTCTCCCCGATGAAACTAAAAATAAATAAATTTATCGTTAGATGTAGTCATTTTTTCTGTCCGGGATACCTACCCAATTATCGGAATAATTGAATCTGTAACGCTTGTACGATTTTATCGAAAATTTTATGGTTGAGACTTTAATTAAGAATGTAAAAAATCAAAGTTACTTTTTAAAATAATCTGTTAATATATGTCATCGGATAAAAAAAATATAAAACAGAGAAATTAATTTAAGAACGTTGAAAATTTTCTGACTTAGAACCGAAACTTGACAGAAAGAGCTTTGAAAAAATCTCGATTCGAATGAAGAAACTGTTTGTCCGATGCTTTTTATGAGTTGTGTTATGAAACAATTTACCTGAATCGCGGAAATTCTAAAAGAAGCAACAGAAGCACTCGGATAGTTTTGAAACGCAGTCGTAGAGAAAATCAAAAATTACAAGTATCAAAAATAGTAGAGAGAGAGACAGAATTTAATGTCTACGGTAAGAGAGAGAAAAATATTTTTTTTTGGGACATATTCAAAGTAGAAAGTGTCTTCATCGAAGGATACCAGAGAGAAAATAGGACTACGAGACGGGATATTCAGGACTGTTAATGATATCCGGATAGGAAGAATTTGTAAGAGATGCGTTAAGAATCATAAAACTTAAAATAATGGATAAGTTCAGCAGTTTTTATGTAAAACTAAGTCCTATTATTCGTGGCCTATAAACCGCACCCATGCCCTTATTTTTTGTGAGTATAGGAAAGATTTTAAAAAAATTTGCATGCTTTTAATAAGCCGGATACGATAGTTTTGACTTTTATCCGCTCGGCTGAACCTAGTGAAATGTTCTTTCTCAGCTTAGTCCTGTACTACCTTTATTTTTTTCCCCCTCCCCTGGGTTGGACCTCCAATAAAGTATGGCACAACCCAGGAGAGAAGCATCTCACTCTAGTAGTAGTGTAGAGTGCGGAACAAGGAAAAAGAGGAAAGGAACCAAGGTTTCCATCTTTATTAATCAAATCTTTCAATACTTGTCGAGAAATCTTTCTTTTGATTTCTTTTACTTATCGGGTAATCTTTCTTTAATTTTCTTTTGCTTATCGGGGAAGGCAAAGCTATCCCTATTTTGGCACCAAGGGGCCCATCGCCGCAAGCAGGGACGCACAACGACTCAGCAGAAGTCTGTGACTCCGCAAGAAGCCTATTTCACTCGCCGTCCAGTTACCTTCTAGATCTTATGTTGAAAGTTAGATTATCAAACCCATTGGATACGTCCTAGTAGTCAATGTCTTCCTTATGCTGTCCTCGTCTTCCTTATGCTTGACAACAAGCCTGGCAAATCCCTCAAATTTTGATCAATTTTGAGGGGACTCCAGCATGTATTGGATCAGTTCATCTGGTTAAAGGCCCTCAATACACAGCGTCCACCTCCGGTTGGTCCATTTTGGATATTTGAAAAAGAAGAACTCCACAATATCTTCCCCTGGACAGTTGGCGCACCGCGGGGAATCCCGACGTCCAAGTCGATGCAGGTTGGCATTGGTGCAACCACGCCCTGTCAATAACTGAGCGACGTGTAGCCCACCTCACCGTGTTTTCTGTTTGTCCACAACTGCAAGTCAACAATGAGGCGTCTAGTCCAGCCTAGTCCTGTACTACCTGCGTCGTTAAAACTGACCTTTAACGGGTACGTTTGTAGTCTAACGTCTAATCTGTTTAACGAATTCTTTTAACAAATTTCTAAATAACTCTATTCACTGGTGCTTCCTCTTAAAAATTTCTCCGTGACTTTCACCGACATGCAAAACGAAATCTCATCTCAAAATAAGTTTTCATTACATACAGACATTCTTCAAGAGTTAACCGCATTTTAACACACGATTTCCGAACTTTTTCTAAAGCCAGTGCTCTGAACAAACTGGCAATACTCAAATGTGCAGCCGATAAACAGTTCTTCCCCTTCCGGCTCCAGTCGTTTTTCTCAATCAACATTTTCCACATTATTTTACCATCTCACACAAGCACATGAATTTTCACAAAAATATTCTTTTAATATAAAATATTGAGCGATACTATTTTAAGTTGAATACTGTGTACAATGTATTATTACTTGACGATCAGAATTTAAAAAAATTATATTTAAAAAAAAAATTTTTTATATATAGTCCTAAACACAGATCGACATAGGAAAAAGTTTCGTGTTGCAATAGATAAAATTTTATTATATTCGTTGCATGATCGTTTCGTGTGATCGTCAAATAGTCTTTATCAAAATTGAAAAAAAAAACATTTTTAGAAAAATGAAGTTAAGTAAAAATAAGAAATTTAAAACAATTATTTAGAAGTAAAAATAATTTTAAAAATATTAAAGATCTTTTCTTTCTTTTCTCTTTTTTTTTTTTAAAACATAATTTTAAATTTTTTAACTTGTATTTTTAGTTAAATAACTAATTTATTCTATAAAATACAAAGTGATTGTCACATGCAATCTTTTCCGTACATAAAAGGATAAAAATAATTTACTTGCATTTTTCTGTTCGTTACTGAAATAAATATCCGTTCTAATAGGGATTTCTTTTTTAATTCGATTGTTTGTGTAATATTTATGATGAAATTATTTTCTAATTAAACTTTTTATAAAAAAAAAATGCTTATGGCAAACTTATCGCACAAAAAGGAAATACAAAAATGAATCCTTGGGTCAAAAAGTTTGTATAAAAGATAAACTAAAAACACATCATGTTTCACTTAGATTTAATTACAATTCACAATTCACTGTTTTATGCTGAATAGGCGTCATTTTATCTCTGTAGTTGTCAATCTAATTTAGCGACTAACAATAACCACTAAATACTCTGGCCTTCGTGATTTTAGTCCCTCCGGTTCCGCACATCAACATCATTTCTGTCATACGACCAACGTTTGTTTGATTGACATCCTGCCAGGGGAAAAGTACCCGATGAATAATGTTCATTCCCTAAACAATAACGTCAGTCCTTAGAGTAAATTTATTAATATCCACTTTAATAAGATGTATTTGCTTGTATTGTAATATTATTTTTTACATTTTTCTTCGGTTCGTGAATTATTACCATGTTTTCCCTAATTATGTTATTTACCCGAATACTTTGTTTCATTATACATTTTATATTTCCATTCAACAGTTTAATTACAGCTTCCTTTCTGGTCGTCATTTTCTTAGCTTGTTTTAAACTTTTTTCCTCTTCGACAAAAAAATCTCATTTATCGTATCGGTTATATTTGTATCTGTTTTGTACAACCGATCATCATTTTTATTCACAATTTTTATCCCTTTTACTTCTCTTCTTTAACAGAAATAATCGATCAAGGGACTTGCAATATATGTTTTCTAGATAAAACTTTAATCACTGAAGTTTTTCCGGTTTTAATGAAAAACCTTCTCTTCTTATCCGACTATCATAGAATAAATAGTATCTCTATCTTGGCAGAGATCCTCCGTTCAGATCTCGGGTTGGGGATTGCTAAGGAAGGGGGTTACCAGAAAATTGAAAAATAGCATTCTACCGGAGCCGGAGCGTGAAATGTTAGAAGTCTAAAAAAGTTTGGTACGTTACAAAATTTAAGAGGAAAATGGATAGGTTAAATGTAGAGGTAGTAGGAATTAGCAAGAATCGAAGTGAAGAAGAAAAGGACTTTAGGTCAGATGATCTTAGATTAATTAGCTCAGCGTCAAATAAAGGGCAGCAGGTGCAGGATTCGAAAAGAATCCTGCAGGAGAATCCTTTTGTAGGTGCAAAAGGAATGAAGGTGGGGACCGACTTTTTGAGTTTTGAACGAAGTATAATATAATAATTACCAACATCCAGTTTATAAATCATAATACAAGAATATACACGTGAAAAAAGCCAGGCGATACTGCAAGGTATCAGATAGACTATATCATGGTTAAGCAAAGATTTAGAAATCAACTTATCGACTTCAAAGCATACCCAGGAGAATAGTGATCATAATTTAGTGATAATGAAATTCAGATTATGGTTTAAAAATCTGAAGAAAAGGTACCAGATGAACTGATGGAATTTCCTATCCCCGTTACTTTTTAATCTTTATATAGAACTAGCAATAATTATATTAAAAGACAATTTACTTCCGTAGTAACAGTACAAGGTGAAAAGGTAAAGGTGCTACGATTTACTGATGATACAGTAATTCTAGCTTAGAGTAAAAATGATTTAGAAGCAACAATGAATAGCATGGATGAAGTCCTGCACAAGAGCTATCGCATGAAAATAAACAAGAAAAAAACGAGAGTAATGAACTGTAGTAGAATTAATGTAGATGGACCACTGAATATAAAAAATGGACGCGAAAGGACAATGAAGAAGAAGAGTTTTGTTATTTGGGAAGTAAAATTACTAAAGATGACGAAGCAGGAGCATTACAAAATGCCGACTAGCAGATTTGAAATGAGTTTCCAGTCAGAAATTTAATAATTTGCTTACATCAACAATTATTTAAAAAAGAGGAAAACATTTTTCAAAGTATATGTTTGGAGCGGTAGCTTTATATGAAGTGAAATTTGGACAATCGGAGTACCTAAATAGAGAGTGTTGCGGCAAATTGATGAAGAAAGAAACATTTGGAAAAATGTAGCTAAAAGAAAAGACAGATTTATAAGTCACATAATGAGGTATTCTGGAATAGTCACTTTGATATTGGAAGGCAAGCAGGCAATATTTGGAATATGTGAAAAAATTGTTAGGGCTGTAGGATGTAGGGGGTATAACGAAATGATACGACTGACACTAGTTAGGGAATCTTAGAGAGCTGCATCAAACCAGTCAACAAAAAAAAGTAAAATCTTTTCAATATTTACCTGTCGAGTTACATACATTTTCCGACAAAGAGAATGATGGATCGTCAAGATTCGGCGAAACTACTTATAAATATGTTGTGTATGTGAATCACTATTTCGCATAATATTTATGGAAAGACTTAAATTGACATCTAAATGTTAGGTTAAGTTTTAAGTTTAGAATTGACGATATTAATTTTGTAAAATTGAGTCATATATAGTTAGATTGTTGGGGTGCGCTTACCCATTTAGAAATATATGACAAGTGAGCGGTAGGACACGCAAGCAAGTGGCGTTGCGCGC
>JAAAKQ030310834.1:0-57464 GCA_010016005.3 Zanna intricata
CTGAGAAGTGTGGTTAATTGAAACCTAACCACCAAAGAACACCGGTATCCATGATCTAGTATTCAAATCTGTATAAAAATTTTTATCTTTACTCGGATTTGAACCTTAGAACTCTCGACTTCGAAATCAGCTGTTTTGCGATGTCCCATTAACCACTAGACCAACCCGGGGGGTTGTTATAAGTTATCCTATAACAGCTTACTCAAACTCAATTTTTTGTGACATAACATCACTTATACACTTACCCCTAAATAAACTCCCCCCTCCCCCCACCTATAATACTCCTGAATAAATTTATAGAAAACTTTCTTCAGAACGTAAAAAGTCAGCAAATTTATTCAGAGATAGTGAAGTTTCGATCAACTAAGATGAATGGGTTTTGATACCTCCTTAGCTACAGATTCATGCCTTATCACCAACTATGATCCCAATCAATGAATATTTTGTTTTCATTACATACGATCCAATCATTAACTGGAATGAATATTCTTGGTTTTTTTCAAGTGATCAAATGAATGAATAATGTCAATGAATTTTTGAAGAAAGATCATCTGACCCACTTATAGAACTAAGTACAGCTTACACAGCACAATGGTAAAATTTTGAGTTACTATGAGACAAAATTTTATGTTATTACATTGTTACCAAATATCACCCATCTTAAATATTGGCAAGATATGTCACATTAAATCAATAAAAAATATTGATAGCTTTAATGCTTTTGAATAGCAAAGGAACTGGCCTGTATATCTTAACTATTTGCTTTGATAACCAATTCAAAACAAAATATTATTAATTCCAGGAAAAAAAAAACTTACTTAAGATTCAATTCTTTTTCAGGAAGAACAGTTTCAAGTGCCTCAATTATGCTTGGTACAAGTAATTGAATACCATCCAAATCAAGCCTCAGAAGATCAGCAGAATTAATAAGAATACTTGCAAGAGTTTCCTCACATTCACGTGGCTAAAAGAAAGAACAATACATAATAAATTAAAGGAACACATACACTAAAATTAACAGTTAATAATACTTTACATTATTTTAAATATAATCATCTACAGGTTACACTGTAAAATTAAACATGATCTGATCAGCTAAGCCAATTTATTTTAATTTCTAAATTAGTAAAATAAATAAAATTATTTAATTTATTTGTTTAATTCATTTCGTAAACAGTCACTTGAATTGCTTTGATTCACTTCTTGATTATTTATATGATTTTATTTCTTCTTCTCTTCATTTAATTTATCAATATTTCAAAAACATATTTATTATATCCTAGAAGTTTAATTGTTTTCTTTGTATATTTCAATCTGTGTCAACTTTTACAGTTTTACTATCTATACTTCTTTCTGTTACCAAATTATGTATTCCAAACCCTAGCAAAATATGATCCATCATTTATATTTTAGTTTTAATTTACATATAATCCTTCTTCTCAAGTATGTTTTTAAACTATTTTCATCTCAAACTTCAATAACTAGATAATAATCAAGACTGCTTTTAAAATGATACATCAAACTCACCACTCCTAAATATTCCTAGTAATTACAAGGGCAGTCCAAAAAGTAATGAGACAACAGCTACAGTTAGGAAAAAACTATATTCTGAATCTAAATTTACATCTTCCTTTTCAATACAGTCTCCATAAGTATAAATCACTAATTTCAGTACTTTATCCGCTTTTCAGACATAAAAGCCAGCCATTTTTGAAAGGATTTTGTATTTCACTTCCATAGTTTTTACAACCTCTTAAATTTTCACCTGCTCATGTGCTTTTAACCTCTAAGAAAAGCCAGACACTGCATGTAACTAGATTTGGGCTATATGATGGGTGAATACAGTTTTAATTGTCTTTCCATTAAAAAATTTTCAGCCTATCTGAGTAACATGAAAGCATGCATTATTGGGATGCAATTATTATTTTAGTTCTGCAATAATATATTATTACTAGTTCTGTAATTTTTTCCCATGTTTTTTCTGAAGTAAGTCAGTATTATCTTCAGCACACTTGATGTAAAAGAGAGCACTTACAGTCACTCTTGTAGGTATCTGATGTTGGCAAATAAATCCTTCATGATGAAAAAAGTTGACCAACATGACTTTATCTGCACTGCAGATAGCTTTTGGTTTTCTCAGAGCTGGTGAGGATTGACTTCCACTAGAAGTTTTTTCACTTCATCTTAGGGTCTTAATGGAACATCCAGAAGTTGTCAACATTAACCAAATTATTGACAGTTTGTTCCTTCCTTCTTGTATCCAGCCAATAATTCTTTGCAAATGAATATACAGTATTCCATTTGGCTAGACATAAGGGCTGTGAACCCAGCAACATATAACATGTTTCATATGCATCCACTTGCTCAGAATATTTATACACTGCCTTTTGTTGTAGTTTCCCCAACTTTTTAATATCAATGAAATGATCTTGTATGATGATGCTCACTTGTTCATCATAACATTGTTAATTGACATACTTGACTGACCACAAATGTGGCAGGCCAACAAAAACATGTTGGACATCCCACAAACTCTTTACTGAATGCTTCTTTCAGTTTTTTCTTTTTAAAAATTGAGTTTTCTATCAAATCACAGTTCAAATATCTGAATTGAAATAAAAAATGATAAAAGATAAAACTTACTGGCATAGACAAAGACACTGCAGATGGTTCATAAATTCTTAATCCTTGTTGAAGTGTTAAATAAAATCTTGCATAATAAACAGATAATATTTCTTCACCAGTCTTTTTAGCACAAAATATACGACAAAGTGCACCAAGTGCTTCAGCTCTTCCTGACTGATAGTGATCAACTGATAACCAAGTTGGTAAATCAACATCTTCTGACAATGAACCAGGTTGTGACATTGAGAAACTTCCTTTACGTGTACTACTGGCAGTGCTACTTACAGAGTCTAAACGAACAGAACTTGGACGACTTAAATTTGAGTCTCCTGAAACAAAAAAATACTTGTTATACATCACTCAGCTACTATATATAGTAATTTGAGAAAATTACAAAACTAAAACATTGAGATAATCATATTTCCTTTGCATCCCAGCACATGTAAGTGATTGACTGGATGGAAAATCCCAGTTAATCCGCAGTTTTGACAGATCATTTTTCATTACCAAGATCAATCATTTTCTCAATATTCAAAAAAATTAAGTATTTTTTAAATATGCTTGTTTCAAAATAGTATTTGAAATTTATAGAAAATTCATAATTTGAAATGATTAATGACTTCTTTTTTTTAAAAGTGGCATCAATTGCTATGGTCATTAACCATCAATAGATACAAACAGTATGAAGTGAAACTGTGCAAATGGTTCTCAGCATCAAAGAGAACTGCAAGTCAAATGATAAACAGATATGTTTAGGCTATTGGTATCTATCCTTACCAGGTAAAGGTAATAAAGAATTTAGTTCATATTTTTATCTTAACTGTTTGATTATGTTTAATAACATGACATACAATTATCTTTTTTTAAGGGGACATTAGTTGCTTCAGATTATTTTAATTATTAAATGTTCCAATTATTTTAATTGTATTAAAATAAATTTGCACATTATTAAAATAATGTGAGTTGAAGTCACAGAGCTGTCAAATTTAACCTTTGTTCACATCAGTGGTATTGGCATGTTAACAATAAATTATGATTAAGAATATATATTATAATGAGATAGAAAATTGAGTTAATGTCAGAATACAGGGAAGGACTAAATAAAAAAACTAAAGACAGCTTGCTTATAAACAAAGTAAGGAATAAGTGTTTGTAGCCAGAATGTTGGAGAGGATATTACAGTGAACAAAACAAGTTATAAAAATTTTACTCACCTAAAAGAACAACTAACAAAGTATCTGAAATGAATATATAATGCAGTATGTCTACCACAATAAGAAATCAGTAAATAGAAATGTGAAGATAGGGAGGTGTCTAGAGAAAAGCCATGAGAAAGATGGAAGGATGTTAGATCTTATGAGAGAATGTAGAGGTGGAAAGATAATGTCTGGGAGGAAGAAGGAAAGAGAGAATTTTGGAGGGAGAGAGATACAGATGGATGGGTTAAATCAGTATCCAGATATAGAAAACAGAGATGGAGGACTAGATATGGAAGTATGAATAAACATAAATACTGTTGCCACATCCTTTGCTTCATGCTGATGTGCACAACACTACCTGGTACAATGTTATGGGAAGCTGCAGTTCACATACACACATGCACATGTGCTCCCCCCATCAAGCCAGCCCTCCACTGCAGAACGCACAGCACCCCACCACACCTCAGCAGTGTGGTGGGGTTTGCGACTAAATAAGCAGTGACTTGGGAAGGCAAAAGCATTCTCTCTCAGACCTCCACCAAGAAAGGAGAACTGGCCTCGGCTGTGCCAGCAGAAGACAACCAATGCAGACCTAACAATGTGGGGCTTTGAGAGCCACCATCGCCACACTGCAGTGGGGACCCAACTGCTGATGAGGGAAAGCTTGGTTCAATTCCAATGGACAAACTGCAATTCTCTGATTATAACCGTCAAGCCAAGCTGACATCGCTGGAGACAGTAAGCAAACTTAATAGTCCTTTTCAGTGCTATATCAAACACACAAAAAGCTCTTTTCAGGACCACCACTACAGAACTCCAAACAGCCCTATTTCAGGACTATGAGGTCATTCATAAGGTGCCACATGCTGTTGGAACTGTAAAACGACACTGATCAAATATAGAATAAAATGAAATCAGATGTGGTGTAATAATACGCTGATATCTACAATAAAAATGATATTTTTTGACACCTGCAAAGTAACTTCTTTGTTCCAAACGCTTTCAATAATAAAATGTTCTGAAATTAGGTTACCATACATAGAAGCAAACTTTAGTTCACATAAAAAAATTTATAAATATAACACAAAAAATCTAATCTTATATAATTTTTACAATAATGAAGCTAATGCTATTCTGAAAGTTTCTTTAAAAATAAAACAAAAATATATGTATATTATTTCATATTGGAAAGACTATTCAATTGTAACTTAAAAAATGCAAATGCATATTTAGTCCTACTGTTTACCAACTGTAACAAAGATGTGAGTATTCATACAATGTGATTAACAGCTTGGAATGGATTAATGTTATTAAAATTGATTCATGATACTAAAAATTATCACTAATTATAAAATAAGGGTTTATATAAATACATTTAACCTAAATAACAAAACATGAACTTACTTATACCTAATCTGCCTTTATACAAATCAGTTCCAATCTGTGCAGCCTCAAATAACCATTCTCCAAACAGATGAAGAATACTATTCGATTTTGGTCTTAAGGGAGCAAGAGGACTACGCACTTCAGACCCCAAAGATAAAAGAGCTGAAAATAAATTTTAAACAACAAATAAAAAACTGACTGAATTATACAACATTTCTTACTAACATACTCATTAATCAGACCAGAAAAAAATTCAGGCAAAAAACATCACATAAACAGCACTTTCTCTCATAATGGCTGGCAGAAAAGATAAGATGAAGTAAGATATAAATAATATGAATAACATAAATAATAATGAATGAAAATACAAAACAACAAAAATAATTTTTTTTTAAATCGTTTAAGAATAACAAAACAATAACTGGGAATATTAACTCTTAATGAAATAACTGAAATTAAGAAAAAATTAGGGAAGGCCGCCGTAACTGATATTCCTCCAATCACTAACTTATAGGAGCAATATTTTGCTCCTATAAGGTATTAATTAAACTGAGTGCTGCTTGTCTTTAATATTACATAGGTAAAATAAATGAAAAATTTGATTCTGTTCAGAGAATAAATATTCTGAATTCATTAAATGTATTATATCGTATTATAAATAAAGCTATTGCAGTATATTTTACTTATATATATGCTGCTTTTAACAATAAAGAGTATTTTTTCTTTTAAGTAAGCAATTACAAATTATAATATCCTGAGTTGATAATTCCTATGAAAATAAAACCAAATTTCTAATAATATATGCCTAATAATACATTTCCCATATAAACAAGTTGTCTTTATTTTTTACAATTATCAAATTTCATATAAGATTTTTACAACTATCAAAACCTTTTTAAATAGACTGCAGCTTTTTCCTACTAATTAATTTTAATAAAAAACTTACATAAATAGAATTACACAGACAATTTATGAATCCAATCTAATAATTTTTAGTTTATATTATATAATATCTACTTTAAAACTTTAATAATCCTTGTTATAAATCTGCTTCACAAAGTTATAAAAAATAGAAAATAAACAAGAAAAAATCTGTACTTGCTGATCTGGAAAATAATGATTCAAGTTCATATTTTTTTAATCGTCATTATCAAAACATTTAATTTACAATATTTGTACTTCAAATTATACAAATGAAAATTATGAGGTTTTAAAAATCTAAGACATGTAAATCTAAACATGTTGCTCAGTTAGTTTGTAGCAGCAATAAACAACCAGTGTACAGTAAGCAATATTTAACAAGCAATGTATACAAAGAGTTAATAATATATCTGAACTAAATTGTTCTATTGTAGTAAATATAGTTACACAAAATAAATTTTTTAAAATTTAGACATTAATAATGAAATAGTTTGGAAACATTTTGGAATAGATTTTGAGGTGTCTTTATGCTTGAAGAAATAAAGTTCACATCAACAAAGTAATGTGATAAAACCATCTTAAAAAAGACAAAATTATAAAACGATATTTTTGTATTTTTCTTTCTCTTATTTGTAAACAGCTAAGCAGTTTATTATTGCCTGAAAAATATGAGCAATAGAATGAAAGCAATAGTACTTCAAATATACAAATTCTTTTATAAAATTCTGAGACAATACGGTGATAGAAATATAACAAAGCTAACAGCTAAATAAAATTATATATTTTACTATGTTTGAGTACAGAAATAATGCTAGTAGTAAAAATATATGTGTGTATATTAATATATATATATATATATATATATATATAAAAAATATAAAATTTTTCCTATAAAACAATAACCAATCTCTATGGTGGAGTGGTAGCATCTTGGTCTTTCATCTAGGGGTCTAGGGGTTCGAATCCTGGTCAGGCGTAGCATTTTTTATACATTAAAAAATTATATTTCCTTAATTCCATATACAAGCTTCAAAGCTTCTGTGGTGAATTAATTCATTAAAAAAAAAAAAAAAAAAAAAAGAAAAAATGTTCAACATACATGTTGCACTAGATGTAGAAGATGGTCCTGAATTTCCAGGTGTAGGTGGTGGATGTCCGACAGCCGATATTCGACTTGTAGTCAATGCAATTAATGATGACTTGGGAATTCCTGTATAAGGATAAGATCTAATTATTTAATATATGCTATAACAGAATTACTCATTTAAAGATAGTTATTTAACAAATAATGCAGTGCATTAAATTACAAACAAAAATAATTAACTGGCAATGAGCAAGTTAATAGAATATACTTGCCAAATATCAAAACATAATTGAAATATTAAATCAGAACACACAAACATATTAAGAAATCAAGTTAAATATAGCCACCAATTGAACCATTGCACAGGTAAAACACAAGTACTGTCGCCGAGTTATAAAGATAAAGAAAGAACTTGTACACAAATTTATAATGTGATCAAATATTACAATACTTATACTATAGTGGCTCAAAAATTCATATATAGCAGTAGTTATAATAAATTGTTAGTTAATAGTTTACTTAGATAATATATAGTGAAAATAAACCACTTTCTAGGATTTTTCTAGTACCTAAAAAAAAAACTCCAAAATCTTTAAGACTGTAAGCTTACATTTACTGATAGTTTAATATGGCATTTCAATAGTAATTATATCATTTAGCAGTTCCTTATTAATCTTTTGTGGTAGAATCTTAATCTCTGAAACAGGTTGGCGTCAAATGGCATGTTGTTCATTACATCTTGAAGATACAGATAACTTCAAGATTTTCATTGTGTCTTGTTATGAACAGTTGATTATGAATATTTATTTTCATCTCAATTTGGATCATCTCCACCACGAGGAGATGAAATGTTGATCATTGTAAAACTTTTGGACAATCCAAAAGAATCCGATTTAATGAAATTACAATACATTCCATTGAATTTCTAAAATAACTGAGAAAAATCTGATCAATACATTAATATACTTCACACTTAATCACCAAATTAGTACCTATACTTAAAGCCTGTAACACAACTACACATCAGTATTAGTTGAACTTAAGCTGTAGATAAATACAAAACTGTCAAAATACCCTTTTTATACTATTTTGTTACCAGCCTATTTGTAATCACTGTTTGATAGCTTTTTTCATCAGTCATCATTTGTAAATCATGAACAGATGGAAGTCACTTGGTACACTATGTCCTGAATATACAGTGGGGGATTGAAAAGTTCTATTTGTAATATTTCCAGAGAATGATAAGTCACAGCTGAAGAATGTTATTTTGTATTATTGTACAGTAACACATCACTCCTAACATAATATTTTTTATAAGTTTCAAAACATTTCATATATACATTTTTTTTTAATTCATCACATTAATGTAATATAAAGCAATCAATTACCAATGAATTTCATCCAGCATGACATTTTTAAATAAAAAAAAAATCCAGCCCAAATTTTATTTTAAAATTTTACAACTCAAATGTAAATGACAATAGTGAAGTAGCATCTTCAAACATAAATCATTTACTTCAATTTACATGGCCATAGCTGCAGCAAAAAAAGCACATTCCAGTTGTATATAATAGTTAATTCAGTTATAATGAGAATTTCATGGGAATCTGATATAGAAAAAAATAATAACTGAATCATTTAAATGAGCAGAAAGTTCATTAAGAATTAATATATACCACAAAAACAACCAAACCAATAATATTTACACATCTTGTAAAAATAAGAAAGTAATAGATATAAGATAAAATGAAAACGAATAAAGAACAGTTTACCCTTTGTCACAGCTGATGGTGCAACACTAAAACTCTTGGCAAGGCGTCGTTGTGGTGGGGGTGTAGGGGAATGAGAAGAAGGATGTTCTTTTTTTTCCTTATCTAGTCCAGCTGTAGTAGTAGCAGCTATAGCAGAAGTAGTAGAAGAAGAAACAGTATCATCCCATATAATTGGTTGAGATGCAATTCCTAAACCATCACCATATAAAGTAACACCCACAGCCATGGTGCAAAAAAAAAAATAAAAACAAGATAGATAAAATGTGATTAAAAAATTCTTGTAGAAAACCAATAAATACAGAACATATGTGCAAAAAATCCAAAATACATACTCTTTAAAATGCAGGCATGCAAAGTACAGAAATGTAGAAAAATAAGAAATAAACATAAATTGTGTCCGTAGAAGCAGTAATGCTGCAAGCATGACTTTAAAATTGACTGTTTTTAACTCTCCCTACCAATGATAAGGAAGGTTCAGAAGCATAATTTTTGTAAAATTTACTATGAAATATTCGCTACTTCATGACTCACACCAACCCCCAACTTTAATAATCCACATCAATTCTTTTACGTTATTATTGAAGCATGTGAATATTTTGACATGATGTGGCTCTTTAAAAATATTCTCCTGTGTTCATTATCTCCTAATGTTGATGATAAAATTGTTATTTGAAGAGTGCCATTACTTCTACTTTAATAATTTTACAAACACACAACACAAAGCATTCATCATATGCGAAATGTATAAAATCCTTTCCATCCCAGTTTCTGATGTAATCAATAAACTATAGCCAACTCTCAAACTTTAATCCTGACATCAAGGATCTGGAGTTAACATGAATAGGAACATGAAAGGGAATCTTGTTTAATCACAATATTTATCAACAGTTTGTAATTAATATATTTTGTTAGACTACATAGAATGAATTGTTATGACAACACAAATCACTTCAGCACTTTCTGTTTTCTCTAATGCGATTCTCAGCAGTGAAAATTTTTCTAAGTTCTTTCACCATAATGAACTTTTCATAATCCTTAACCCTTCTTACTTTATTACAAGGGGTCTTTTCATACCCTTTTTATAATTTTTAGAAACCCCTTAGTCATTTCACTGTAGTCTTTCAGGAATTGTAATCATTAACCATCAATTACATAGTTAGGCTTATCTCTCTGAAGATATAAGTTCATGTTCTATTAATTATTAATTAAGAACATTCATAATGTTAGGAAATGTTCTTGATCCACCATGCAGTGGGATGCTGAGCTCTTGATTTGAGATATGTGCTGTTGTGGAGGCAACAATTCAAAAATCACCAATGAAATCAATGCGTAAATGTTCTGCAGAGTTAGGCATTCCAAGATTGACAATGCGAAAGGACTTAAAAGTTAAATGGTTTTGTTCAGCCACAGTTAATGAATTGAGTGAAATGTTTATGCATGCTAGTTATTGCTTGAAAACTATCAGAGAACAATCCTCACTTTTTTGAGGACTCTTAACACTAATCCGATTCATACTATGATTTGGGCAGGGATGATAGCTAAACATCTCCTTGGTCCTTTTTTTTTTCAATGACGCAGTTAATCAATACAGTTAACTGAGAATGATAAATAAGTGATTGCTTCCAGAATTAATGACAAAAGGGATCACTGACATAATCTCATGTTTCAGGAAGACAGTGCTCCAGCACATTTTGCTTTGAATGCCTGCAGATGCCTCAATGAAATTTTTCCAAAACGCTGGATTAGTTGTGTGTCAGAAGAGTTACCAGCTCCACTGCCTCGGCCAGCAAGAAGCCTCATCATCACACCTGACAATGAACTCTTTTTTTTCTGTTTAACCTCCAGAACTACTGTAAGGTATTACTTCAGAGGATGAACGAGGATATTGATGCACCTGTATTCATATGCACTGTAAGGTTTTGTAAAAGGAGATACAAAAGTGCAGATACGTCAACAATGAGCAGCTCCAAGATGCTGTTTGATAAACAACCGGACATAGAGGGGCACAGAGCTATGTTTTGGACATAGTGAAACCCACACAGACATTTTAGATCCATAGAAGGTAAGCTGGACCTATCCTAATAATTTCATAACTAGCATAAAAGGACTTCCTACCCATCAATATAAACAAAATATGTAATGAAAACTAACAAAGGGACAACACTTTAAATAAAAGATATTTAAAACAAATATCTAGTTTTATCAGATATATATTCTAGTCATATTCTAGTTTTTATACCTGATGTTTTAAACTAATCTCATTACCAACATTAATATTATCACTGTCAGCTTAATGACAATTAGTCTTCAGTCAGCATATATCTGCTGTTTTAACAGGTACTGTTTTCTTGTAGCAGAAAGGTCATTTTATTTATTTTTTTATTGCTGTCTTTGTTGTAACCTTATTTATAAAAAAAAAAAAAAAAAAACAGAAAATTTATGTAACATAAGATTTATTCAAATAACCACAATATGATAATGCAATTAAAAAAATATAACTGTAAATGAATCAATGATTAACAACATTTTTTAATATCTTGATGTATTTCAGTTTTATCTTTTTCAATTTTTATCATTCTTTTGTAAATATTTATTAAATCTTGGTTAGGTACAACAGGCTCACTTAAAACAGTTTTTGAAACATTTTCCTTAATTGCATTATATGTGAAAAATGTAAAAATAGGTAATGTAAAACATAAATAAAATCCAATTTTTTTATAAAATGTTTTCATCTTTAATTATAAATTTTGTGTTACAAAATAGTCAACTAGTAATGTGTAAACTAGTAGTAATCAACTAGTAATGTTTATACGATGAAATCTTTAAAAATAATGTAATAAAATGTAATTACCATAGAAACATTATGAAAAAGACTCAAAACAATAAAATAGAGAAAAAGAACAGGAAAAGGAAATGATACTGGATTATTTACAACAAGAAAAAGCTAAAATTTAAAAAAATAAAATTATATGCAATAATAAAAAGTTTTACCAAGAAAAGCATCAACTTGTCCAGCAATGCCTTTAATAGCTTTAAGAAAATTTGTAGGTAGAACAGCAAGGCATGGATGTTGACAAGGATCAACAACTGTTTCACTAGTAATAGCAAATTGTAAAAATTTCTGAGTCTGACTTATAACTTGTGGTCGACATAAGTCCACTGGATTACCAAGGCAATGCAAAAATCTGAACCAACACTGAGCGATGCAATCATTTGTCATTCCTTGCGGGATTAATTGTGAATCTTCTTCTACTGTAAACGAAATTATTTTTATTAACAAGTTCATGCTAAACAAACACTAATTATACCTAAATTTGAAGAAAGAGTGCACCAATTTGGTTCTAATAACTATTAGCTAAAATATCAGAGTGGCCACCTTTGAGACATTTCCAAGCCATATAGACTTACTTTTTATTAATATTATTAGATCAGTCGAGTGCTGGATCACATATGGTGTGGAACTTTCAATGCTAGCTGTTTGCAATTTTACTTTATTTTGGTCTGATTAGTGCCTCTGGAATTTTTGTGGAACTGTCTTTTATAACAATTTGATTTTGAAATAGATTATATTTTTTATTTGGTTTTTCTTTTTTCGACCTTACTGTATTTTACAATGTCTACTATTGAACGATTATTAGTGTTGCAAGTTACTACAGAAAATCTAACTAGTGAACAAGGAGTTTGAAAATTTTCCAACTGGTGAGTCAGTGCTAGTGAATATTCTAAGTCCCAAGCTGAACTATAAGGGGAAACATCCTTAATCCTACATTCCCTTTGTATCCCTTCCCCAGCCATATCCTTTTGATCTGCACTGATCTGGCCCTCCTCCACAAAAATTTTATTCAATATTTGGGGAGATACATTTTCCTTCCATCCTCCCCTCTGTAACTTGGTATGTGTGTACTTATTGTACGTGGGAGGCAACATACAACAAGGCTCTTGAAGAATTTTTCCAGTCCACCTTAATTTAATGGAATCACCAGGTGAAGCCTTGGAGGTTGCCTCTGAGCTGTGGCAGTGAGACAAGAGAGTATCATCACTGTGCCTGTAGTGTTCACCTCTGGTACAGCTCTGACTGCAGGACTTCCACTCAGACCCACCTCAGAAAGTAAGAGAGAGGCAAAACGGCTGAAGGCTTGTCAGTCATCTACTGAAGAGGAGAAGATTCCACTGGAACTTAAAGAACTTACAAGCAGGTTTGAATACCTGGCCAAGTATCTTAGACGTAATATGGATAAAAACGAGAAGAAGAACATAAAACAACTTGAGATTGACATAAGCATTGCAGTTAAGGATCTCAGGAGTATGGTCACCAGTATGCTGGTGTTGGTAGGAGGCAGACGACCGATGTGGCCATTCAGACAGTAGCAACCAGCTGCCTGATCTGACACTATAGAAAATGAGGTACCAGTGACTCAGGTTGTTGGCCTGATTAAAAAGAACTGGCCTAAGAAGCTGTTCAAGAACACGCAGGTTGGCAAAAGTTACTGGACAAAGTTAACAGATTAGCAATCGTTTATCTACATAAACTAAAGGATGGCAAGGTGCTCCAGACTACTCAGGAAGCCTAGCATCAAAGCTGGGATTGTTTTGACGGCTGCGGTTGAGGCCAGATTAATTGGTGTGTTGGGAACGGGTTGTCCTCTGATCGCCAAAAAATTTCATCTGGCTTAAATCATTGTCTGTTAAATTCATCATTTTCATTGTTAAATTGATTGTCTGTCGACACAGACAATGGGACTGATCTGGCTAAAATACTGGCAGAATTCTTTGGGAAAATAAGACGCAACAGCGGTGGATCTAGACCAAGATATATGGTCTGGATATGATCACATTTGTGCACAAGTCACAAGAGTACAAGAGCAGGAGGATTGGACACCCATACAATATCTTCACGCTGGTGGGCAGACTCCGTGCTGCTTGGAGTTTTGCTGAGCCTGTGACGGAAACCCAACACACAGACGCTATTCACAAGTCTATTGTTAAGGCTGAGCTACTTATGCCAACTTCCTTAAAACGGTCTGATCAGAGGTTGCAGTCCCTGCGGTCACCAAAATGCTGTCAATTCGAAAGTCAGACAACAGGATGGAGATCAGGGTCAAGGAGGGCAAGAATAACTCTGGTGCCTTTAAACAAGCAGTGTCTTCGGCGATTAAGGATGGAAGTGTTCTTACAAAAACCATTGTTCTCCAAATCATGGATCTGGAGAGTGATATTGAAGCACAAGAGATTATGCAGGGACTTGCTCTCATGGCTGGAACTGCTCTGCCAGGTGATGCTAAAGTGAATAATAGGCCTGGGTTTTGGTGGTATGAATGCAGCGACTTGTTGGCTCCCTTCCTAGTGCGCTGCCTCTATAACACAGAAGGGCAGAGTACATATTGGCATGGTGTACTGTACAGTGGAGACCACTGACCTACCTCTGCAATGTTCCTACAGCCTTGAGATTGGCATGCAGTGAGGAGCTGCAGTGGTGCAGATCGATCTGTTACTTGTAACTGTGGCAGGGAGAAACTCCATGCTGTGGATTGCACACGGTCACCAAGATGCTTGTCCTGCAACATGGAGGGACACTATACCTGTGGTGCTGCAAACCCCAAGGGGGTGGGGAAGGAGAACCGAGGGAAGAATTGATTTATCCAAGACCCAGTAATGAATATAATTCACTCTTCCCTGGCCTGCGATATGCTGACCAAATATATCTCAGAGATGGAAGTTGATGTTGCAACTGTTTCTGAGCTGTACCCTCCTTGCACCCATAGGGGGTGGATTGTATCAGAGGACAGCAGAGTGGCTTTGTAATTTGTTACCAGTGCGGGAGGCCTACGGGGGTCTCAGTGTTGAGCTGGGAGTTGATGAGTATGTATCTTGCTATCTCTCACCCAACATTAGTCTGGACGATTACAGCAACTATATCCAAAAATCACCAGAGTACTTGTGACATCAATGAGAATGGGTGAATTATAGATGGCCTCTTCCCCCACATGGACGTGCTACTGCCACATGAATGGGGGTTTTTGGAGCTTCCTCCTCCCTCTATGAGGGACAAGATTATCCACACTGCAATCCGTATTCCAGCTGAAAAGGCATCTCCTGGGCCTTATCTTATTTTGAACCTCATAGTGAAGGTGATGTAGCTTGGACTGATTTGGACACTGATAGAGGTCTACAACTCCTGCCTCATGGAGGGGGTATTCCCTGAGATCTGGTAGCAGTTAGTGCTTAGCCTTAAGCTGGGGAAAGATCTTAATCTGCAATCTGCATTTCAACCACTTGCAAAATTGTTTGAGAGGATGATTCAGGAAACTGTTCAGGAGAACTGTCCAGAGCAATGGAGGATGCAGGCGGTGTATTTGCCAATCAATGTACATGGTCCACCGGGAAAGGTCTGCTCTGGACGCTGTTCCTTGGTAGTATTCTGGTGCACAGTTTACACAACAGCTGACCACATTGTATAAGTTAACAAAAATCAGGAGACCGGAAATCTATGCCTTAGTCATGATCGATATTGAAAATGCGTTCAACAGTACCAAACACTTCGCATTATTCAGGAGCTCACAGCGTGGAATACACTGAGCTATTTCATCAGATCTCCTCGTATCCCACAGGTCGAAGACTGTTCTGCCAGGCAGAAGGCTGTGATGTGGAGCAGGCTGTGGATAAGGAAGCCCTGCAGGGGTTGATCTGCAAGCTGACCCTTTGGAATGTCGCTTATGATGCAGTTTTCCCTTTGCAGCTTTCCCCGAAGGTTGACAGTCAGTTATACTGATGATCTTGCCCTGGTTGTGGAGGCGGCCACCACTTGACAGGCCAGAGACAAGATTAGATGTGCTTAACAAGTTATTTGTGTTTGGATGGTTTGGATGATAAGAGCGTTGGGCTGCAGATGGCATCATGTAAGATTGAGGCCTTGGTTATTACGGCAGCTAAGAAGAAATATCCACTGATCTTGGGTCACAGAATTGCCTCTGGACTTGTGGTTGAGCATCTGGACATATGGTTTGATGCCCAGTTACATTTTGGGGTCCACACTACTGAGGCCTATGAAAAGGCAGACAGGACACTCAGACTGGTAGCTGATCTGCTGCCTTAATTGTAGTGGACCAAGACTTCAGGGGCGGACACTACTTGTAGATCTAACCTTCCCTACTCTTCTTTACAGGATGGAGGTGTGGGGATGGTCACAAAAAATGACAAGATACAAGGGTGTTCTGGAGGCTCTGCCCAGGATGCAGGCTGCGAGGGCTGGGCTCCCAACACCATCTGATAAGAGGAAGTAGTCTGCGGCTCTGATGGAGGAAGTCAAGAGTTGCAGACAGCAGAGGTGGGAGGACGACATTAAGGGATGGTGGACACAACATCTGTTCAACATCAGGTATTGGCGAGAGAGATCCCATGGCTCCCTGAATTACTGTTTGATTCAATTCTTGGCGAGCCATTGGGGCTTCCATTACTACCTATTCAAATTTGGGCTGGACCACTCTGACTCATACCCAGTTTGTGAACAGGAGTATATCATACTCCACATCTTCACGTGTCGCAGATACGCTGATGTGAAAGTGGAGCTTCTCAATAACATCAGTGGAAGACATGATCACCCTTGATGAAGTGTTAGAGGTGCTGCTTGGGTCAGAGAGCAGCTGGAAAGCTGTTTCTCATTTTACAAGACAAATTATGGAGGATCTGCTAGCCTGTGAGCAGTCCCACAGGAGAGTGGGGAGCCAGAGGACACAAGGATGGAGAGATGAACGGCTGAACAATTAGTGGCTCCTCAGTGCATGTGGGGGTCGCCTGGCTGTGAAGAGGCTGTCAGTATTCTGCCCACATGTCCCACTTGTATCTTGATAGTAAGTATGTCTGACAGTAAAATCTGGTGGTTGCGTGTATGTGTGTGTGGGTGGGGGCGCACCTGTGTGGTGTGCATGTGTGCTTGGTCTGAAAGATGTGGCTGCTATGAATTCTGTGTTTTCTGCTTGCGTGGCTTTGCTGTACGAGTGATTTGTGATGTGGATGTCCTCCTGAAGTTGATTTCCGTGTAATCATTTAAAACTATTCAATTTTCTCAACAGTGAACCAGTTTTCTTATTCCATCGATGAAGAATGTCTTTCCTTGAGCCAATGCATCCTTCATTTCATCATCTGTGATGAAATGATACTCCTCTTAATATTCTTTTTAATTTCAGAAAGACAAGGAAATTGCAAGACATGAATGAAATCTGGTGCCAGTATGGATGGTGTACACTAAGTTCATATTTCTACTTCACAAGAGCCTCAAAGGTTACACACCACATTTCTGGCCAACATTATTTTGCTGCAGAATTACTGACTCCATGGATTATCAAATGTGACATGCACATCCCTAAGGTATTTTAAAGTCTCATGTATAGCAAAGAATTCAGACATTCAAACTTTCAGATAGTAGGAAAATACAAGTGTTTGGAATCCCAGAATACAAGAATTTTTTTATGAAGAGTTGCGTTTTAAATTTGGTGGATTGCAGCAAACCTTAGTGATACTATTATCCCATGCTTTGACATTTTTCATCAACATAAACATCTTTTAAATTACAATGAATGTCTGTGTTGCTCACTATTCTGCTGTTAAAAATTCAGTCACTACACATTGTTTTAGATATTTTGACATATTAGGCATACTCAACTTTAAACAATGAAGACTGAAAGATAATGAGAGGCATGAGTCAACAAGTTTTAGGATGTTAATAGTAGGAGAATTAAAATACAAGATGGCAATATCTACTGCTATTTGCATAATTTTTCCTCCCATTAAGTTTTGCATTATATTTCAGTTGCCCCTTGTATTTCATCCCCCTGGTTTTTTTTTTTTTTTTTTTTTTTTTTTTTATAAAAATATCTCAAGAATGGTTCTGATTCTGTCATACCTAATACCATTTATAATGTGATAAAGAAATGAAAAATCTGCCATGAATTCACTCATAATTCATGTTTTTCAATGAATTATTAAGGAGTATTATCTGCATGAATACATAAAGCTGAAGAGAGGGCATTTTATGAAAATTATGACTTTTTCATGTTAAATTGTTCACATATCTTTATTTTATCAATTTATGGGTAAATATTTTGCTGTTTTTCATAGAGGAGATATAACAGTGAATGAATCAATTTAAAAAAAAAATTTCATTTAAAGTATCAGAATTATAAAATAGAAAATAGTTATAACTTATTTTTTTATAACACTGAAAAAATTGCATTTTGAACAAAGGGATGGATATACTACATATATATAAATAACTTACATATCTTCAATTCAGGAAATGATGGACCATTCATAAAATCAAGTAAACGTTGTGTAAGTGCTAAATTAACTCTATTCCATTGTTCCACAAGAGCAACCCTATGCCTCCAGTTCATACACATTTCACGTAATGTTTTCCATAAAGGTGGTGATGGAAAACAGTGGACACAAGCTAATAACCATACTTCAAATAAAACACTTAATACTCTTTCACAAAGTTGATCTCCAACATCATCTACAACAAACAATACATCATAATTCTTAGAAAGACTTGATAAAATTTAAACCTCTTAAATTGCAACCTGCTGTCTTTAATACCTAAAATATTTTTCTAAATCTTTTCTGAAATACAACAGAGTTTCTTCTTCTGTAGTGTTATTAATTTTCTTATAAGATCTATAAGTATTCACATAATGAATTAATAAACAAAATAAAATTAATTAGGTTTTTAGAAAATAATACATAAATTATTTTTTTCGCAGACATACAAAAAAAAAAGCTTCTTTTAAAATAAATGTTATCATCATCTTTAGATTTTGGGAACATTCACACAAGTTTTTTTTCTATTTTAGATTTATTCTACAGTGAAATCAATTTAATAAAAATATGTTACAAATCATTTTTAAACATTCTTCAAAAAATTAATCTGTTAATAACGTAAAGAACTACTTTAGTAAAAGGTTATGGTTTTCACCAAAACTTAAATATGTCAAGTTTAAAAATTTTTTTTTTAATCTTAATACATCAATAACTTGAAAACAAACAAACACACACACACACACACACACACACACATGCATTAATGCGTGCGTGTGTGTGTGTGTGTGTGTGTGTGTGCATCTATATATATATATATATATATAAATAGCATGTATGTGTTTGTGTGTGTATTATATATAAAGAAAATATTTTAACAAAAAAAGTAAGAAGTAACGTTTCAGACAACCAAAAGTGTAAAACTAGTTCGGTTCCGAATGTCTAAGAGTATAGTCGCATCTAAACTGGGCTCCGTTATTTGGTCTCTACTTTCGACTATCTCTTAATTTTTTGTTTATGAGATGTAATTGTTTTGTTTTTTGATTTAAGTGTAGTGTTTTTTATTGTGTGATTTGTTGTATAAAACGATCTTTTTTTTAAAGACTTTATCTGTTTTTGGTTAAGGTGGTGGTCTGTTACATTTTATCCATCGCCCACCTACCGGAAACTATTTTATTTCTGTTATTCAAGGTGGATACTGTTTTTTACATATATAATCCGCATTTATTGACTGAAATTTACTAGGTAATTACTACGTACTAGGTATTTTACTAGGTATTTACTAGGTAATTGAAACTAGGTAATTAGTAAAAACGTGATTTGAAAATAACCTACAATTTGTTTACTTTTGCTTAGTTACGTAAATAATTGTACGTTGCTCATTGTTTATGCATGGTGAAAATATAGATTATTTATGTAAAATTAGTTGTACAGTGATTGTTTATGTCGTTGCGATTTACTACAAAAAAAAAAAAGGATTTGCGATTTGTTTTTTATTGATAGTATTACTGGTGCGAACTAATCATGGATATTGTTATCTTTATTACTTGACTATCTTGTCCATACTTATTTCTTTGTAGTAGCTACTCCTTCAGGTTTCCATGTCGCGGAAAGCTGAAATTAAGCCTTCTTTGATAGCTAAGGAGGCTCCGCAGAAAGAGTTGGAGGAGGGAACCTCCCGCAAAGCCCGACGAGATGTCATCCACGATTCCCACACAGCGATCGATGTCAGAGAAGAGATGTTCTTTTCCCATTCGGATGATAGTGATGGAGTGAGGGATCATGATGATGGTGAGATTAATTGTGAGACTGCAATGGGGCAAGAAGGTACTGCAGAGCCCTGTAGGTGGAAGAAGAAGACGAAGTCGCGGTCTCCCCCACTAGAGGGTCTGAAGTGACGATAGAACATTGCTGGGGACAGCTCTGACTCTGATCGGACGGGCGGGAAGGCATTTTCTCAAGCTTATGCTATGACGGAATCTGTAGAACAGACTTCATCTCAGAAGAGGGAGAGTACCTTCATGGAGGGACTAGACGATACCTTGGATATGTTATTCGACGAAATTGGAAGGCTGGAGGGTCTTTACCAAACCACCAAAAATATTAAGACAGAAATACGGACGACGGCTGAACAGGTGCAGCGACTGGCGGAAGATGTTGCACCCAAGATTAAAAGGCTTTTTGACATGCTGATGCATGTCAAAAAGGACTGGAGGATAAAGCATGCCAAGCAATGTCTCTAGCACCAGGGGTGGATCATTCTCAGATGCAGGAGAAGATTGAGTCAGTTTTGGTAGCTGGAGAGAGGCACGACCTCTATCAGGTACAAGATGGTCGCAGGAGAGATTTCAACGGATGGAGGCACTGTTGGATACTCTGCAGAAGACGACAGATGAGGATATTGTGTTTCTATCCCCACCAGGCTTTAGAAATGAATTTGCTCAAGTCTTGGGTGACCAATCCTTGGAGATTAAAAGGAAACTGAACTCTGAGATGTCCATCCCAAGTGGGACAGTAATTCAAGATACCAGGTGGATCGAGATGATTTATCCCGGGACTGAGGATGAAGATCATGGATTAGTTTTCACTTTGATGGTGGATGATAAGTCGGAATCTCTCATATCGAACATGGTGGAGGCTCTGGATAAAATCAAGGATTTGAGTGACAACAAGCTGCGATTCTGTGCTCCCAATGACAAACTTGGATTGATAATGGCTAAAGTAAGTGTCTGGAGTGTGGACAATTAGGGCATCGGATGGGTAGTACTGTCTGTCTATGGTATGACAATCGGGTTGTTGACAGGGACCAATCATCTCAGTGATGAAATGCCAACAATTAAATGTCAGGAGGAGGAGGGTATCGCATGAACTTGCCTGGAGGTGGGCAATCAAGGAGGACTATGTTATGTTCATAATGGAGCCCAATCGGGCCGTTGCTGCCGCCAGTATCAGCTTAGTGGCTGTGGATTGTGGAGTGGCGGTTATTCCTGACTCTCGCAGGTATAATATCAGGGGAAGCAGACGACAGAGGTAGATCAGGCTGTAAGGAGCCTTTTCGTTCTGGCACCAAGTGCTTATCAGATCATTGATTTTGATGCAGCTCCTAGGTTCACGATTCAGGAGCTGTCTTCAGCAATCAGGGGGATAAGCATTGCAAAGAGTCCTGGTTCGGATGGGGTACCGGCATCTCTGTTGAAGGGTCTGTACCAGGAAGACCCCTGGGTGGTCCTGGAAGTGATGAATACGGCATTGACCAGGCGGATGTTTCCAGCTTGCTGGAAGATTGCGACCGTTGTGCTGATAGAGAAGCTTCAAAAGGAGTCTACTACAAGAAAATTCAGACCCATTAGTCTATTACCGGTTCTTGGTAAACTATACGAGAAAGTGCTGACCAACGGCTGACCATGGAAATAAACGAGACAAGAGGTCTGGCGGTCTCACAGTACGGTTTTGTACAGGGAAAATCCACGACTGGTGCTTTACAACATGTTATTCAGTGGGCTGAAGATTGCAGATCGGGGACACGAAGGACCAGGGAGATCCCTTTACTGGTCCAGCATGCTTGAATATCAGACTGGGGAGGGGTACCTCAGGGATCCTCAATAGCCCCCTCCTCTGGAATATTGATCTTGATGAGGTTCTGCGCCTGGATCTCCGGCTCAAGCGGTACTGCTTGCTTATGCCGATGATCTTGTTATGGTGAGGGGATGGACGGAAGGTGACGTCGAAGTGGTCGCAAATCAGGTGATCAGGACTATCGGTCGGTGGATGGCGGACCGTGGTTTGCGTCTGGCGCCGGCTAAGACGCAGATGATAGCGATGGTAGGGAGGAGGAGGGTTCGCCCGATAAAAGTCCAAGTGAAGGGGTTAGAGATCGTAACACAACCCAGAGTAAAATACCTGGGGATCTACCTTCATTAGTCAGGACTGTTTAACGCTCATATCTGAGAAGGCAGAAAAGGTTATTGGAGTATTAACCAGAGTGATGCTCCCGCACGGTGGGCCACGGGCGTCAAAAAGCAGATTATTATTGGCGGGTACTAAGGCAATTCTCCTTTACGCGGTCTCTGCGTGGGAAACGGCCCTCACCATGAAACGGAACATACAGAAACTGCAATCGATCCAACGGCGAGGCTGTCTGAGCATTGTCAATTGTTACCAGACAGTCTCCTCGATAGCGGCATTAGTGCTGACAGGGATTGCCAATCAGCGCAACCGCATATGGAACGGCGCACAGTGAGATGAGGCTGTGCTGGATGTGGACTGGCAAGCCATTTGGGACGCTGCGTTGGTGGCCGCCTGGAACAGACGTCTTTTTGGGATCTTGGCTGGGGAGGGGCCATGGGGAGGTTGTTTATTACCCCTCCCAGTTCCTCACCGGTCATGTGGCTTTTTATCATTACCTTCATCTGTTCAAACGACGACCTTGGTTGAACTATTTATATTGTGGCGAGACGGACACAGCACAACATACGTTTCTGTGCTGCTCCCAATGAAGTGAAACAGCAATGGGAAGTGACGGAATCTTCTCCAGAAGAATTTATGAGGACAATGCTCCGGGATTTGGCCAACTTGGAGAAGGTTCAACAGTATGTGACTGCGGTGATTCAGGTAAAAGAAGAGAAGGATAGCGAATGGGACGGCGGTTGGTCATGAGGGGTGACAGCCCTCTGCTGAGCTGCACTTTGTTTCCCGTGTATGAAGATAGGGTGTAGTGAGGAGGCACAGGGACTCCTTTCCCTTTATGAGTTGCCACTTGTCCTTGCTATGAGGATGGGTGGTGGTGATGATGCACAGGGACTCCCATTCTCCTTGGGCATGAACACATAACACACACATCTACTCATACAACAGGGTGTGAATGTGTGCGTGGATGGTAGTATGAATGATCTTTTTTTTCTTTGTTCACAGAGATGACAGGAGGAGTATATCACCAGGAGAATGTAAGTATGCACTTCTGTATAGAAGTGTAAAAACTAGTGTAAAACTAGATTAAAAACAGTAATCAGTTGTTAGAAGTTTAGAAATATTTATTTTCTACTATTGTTTTATTTTATAGTAGTAATTATTGTTTCGTAGTCATCTTCAATTAATTCATATTTCTAAATACTAATTCCTAAACATCTCCTAATGATGACTATTTAATAACTGAAATGGTCATCTAGTCTTAAATTTAATAATGTTTGTTAACGATTTTTGAATGCTTTTGGATTTATAACTACTTCAAGAATTTTTTCTTTTGCTTTGAACTATAGACTCAAATAAGTATAGAAGAGTTTTGTCTCTAATATGTACAAAAACCATAATCAATTTAATTCAAAAGTAATCAATCCACTAATTAAATAGAAAAGCTCATTAACAGAATGAAAAGGAGACGTACACAATTTTGAAAATAATTTTTTTTTTAAACTGCAATATCACAATATTTTAATTTTTAAAATATAACCACAAGCTTGCCTCTGTACAGATTTTATTAAGGAAGAATGAGATGGATGTAATGAAAGCTGAAAAGATACCAAATTCTCAACAGGAATTGAACCTGAGATCAGCTGATTTAAAAGCCACACGATATAACCACTACATTAACTTTTCTGCCAATACTTTCTTATATCTAAAATATGAAGAATTAAAAGTCCAAAGCAGCAACAATGATAACAAAATTTCCAAGAAAATTATAACTACAGAACTTCAAAATCAGTGGAAGTAAAAATAACGGCTAAGGGAAAAATTAATCAGGTATTACTGCAAAGGGAGAGCGGATAAGAACTATGCCGGTGACTTTTGTAGGGCTGAAAGTTAAGCTAATGGAAACAAACACATTAACAAAAAGAAAAATTATGGCATCCACAGTACCAAGTACACATGCAATGGCAGAATATTATAAGATGCATAATTTTATAATTAAATGAAATTATACGTCAAAAGTATACCTTTAACTGTAGGTGGTGCTAGAAGAGTATCATTTATAGAAAGTAAAAACAGAAGAAGCGCTTCCCATGTCTGTCTGTCCATGTTGGTAGATAACTGTGCTACTTGTTGCAAAGTCCTAAGGACACGATGACATAGTACTGCTTGTCGGTTAATAGTATCAAGACCTAAAAATATAGAATTTTCTTTAAATAAGTAGATGGGCTACAAATAAAATTAACTTTAATGTTTTCAAAATATAACCTGTTAAGTAGATATATAACTTTTACTCATAAGAAGCACTTATTTTATAGCATAGTCCTGATTATGGCTTGGATATTTATCCAATATATTCAATTAAAGATATTACGCATGAAAAAAGAAGTTGTCAATTCCTGATAAATAATACAATCAAACCCAATCTAAAATTATTTTTGCATTACACAGCATAATATAAAGGTATAAATGCTTCCATAGTTAATTTTAATAAATTAAAATAAAAATATTTGGAATAATTTATTTAAAATGTAATTGAAAATTTTTCTTAAAAGTAATATAGCACTACAGATAAGTTTTTAAATCATATTAATCAATAATACTAATAAAAAAATAACCTAACTTCTTGAATCCTTGATATAAATGAACTTAAAATAAAAAAAATCTTTCAAAGCAGAAAATATTAGAAATATAGATCTTACTACCTTACTTTTATTTATGCAGAGAAATAACGTTTATTAGAGGTAATTTCATCATTAGTTTCTTAGTCTTTATATTTTATTAAAATAAGGCATCATCATTCAATTAATATTAGCCATACATAATTAAATGTGTGTGTGAGGGGGATTATGCAGCAGATCTACAACATTACTGCAGTACTCAGCGAGAAAAAATCATTCAGTTATAAGTCAATAAACTGAAGTCAAAACACATCAATTAATACAAATGAAGCAAGAGTTTTAAGAAAAAAATACTTTAGGTGAGATTAGATTAAATATTTACTAGTAATTTTTTTTTTATACCTGTCCCTGGATCGGACCTACAATTAAGTATTGTGCAACCCAGTCGGTGTCCTTTGCTTCTAATGAGCCTCCTGCCTATATCGGCTGTATGTCCGGTATGGCAGGTCAGCCCACCGGGTCTAGATCTTTTATTATTGCCTGCCGCTAACATTGGTGGCAGGGAACTCGATCTGGCTATACCATTCCCAGGCCCCATTCCCTCTGTCGGGTCTCAGTCTTTTATTTCCTTGCCCACTCAAAAGGAGAACCCCATATGGATATGAATGCCTCCCACCGGTTTGGGTCTTTTCTTCCCAGTCTTGATTTTTTTTTTTTTTATATCTTCCAATTACAATATTCTTCTTCTTTCTTTGCAAGATGGTAGTTAGTAACTGTGCTACGTTGTTCCATGCTTGTTAACTGCTCACCATATGTGGCAATATGTTGTCAGGTGGCAACTATCCTAGTTCCGCCCTTTCTTTAATATTGTCCCACCTTGAGCACTTAAAGAATGTGTGGTGGAGAGTATCTCTATTGCCACAGTAAATACAGTTGGGGCTTTCTCTCTTTTTGAATCTATGAAGATACTTTCCGAATTCCTTGTGGCCAGAGAGGAGTTGTGAGACATAATAGTCATGTCTCCCTGGCCCCTCCCAACCATGGTTCCAGTCTGGGAATTACAACTTGTGTCCTGTCTCAGTCCTCTTATCATTGGCATAACCTCGTACACTCTTTTTAATTACCTTGCACGGTGTTTAATTGGCAATATTCTAGCCAGTACAGCAGCTGCCTCAGTAGAAACCATTCTGTAGGCCGACGTGACTTTTAAATTTATTATTTTTTGTAGAGAAGTCAGTTTCCTGGTGTTTCTTCCCATGTTAAAGGCCTTGAACCGTGCTGGTACAGTATATAAAGCTACGGTTATTGCAGCAGCCATCAACAATTTCTGTTTCACAAATCGGGGGCCCCATCAAAACCCCATCAGATGGCTCAAGGTGTTGATATTTCATTCAGTTTTCTTCATTAGTTCAGCTAGATGATGGCAGAAAGGTCCATTTTGTGAGAGCCATACTCCCAAGTATATTGAGCGAGGATGCTATTATGACATCATCCACTCTAACTTTTATTGGCCTTATTTTCCATCTACAATTTGTCTTATTTGCTGCCAGATAAAGGCATCTGCTTCTCAATCAGATGCATATCTGTTGTATCACTCTACCTGCTTCATCCTCTACTATAGTTTCTTTGGGACTCTGGATCAGTACCATCAAATCGTCCACATATGCAATCAATTCTACTCCTTCCGAGAAACCCAATCTCAGCACGCCATCAAATGTTAAATTCCAAAGGAGGGGGCTTAGGATGGAGCCTTGCGGAACACCTCCTGTCATCTTAAATATAATCATGCTCGCCTCTAATAAAACCAATAACTGTTGGTCATGTAAAAAATCTCACACTGTAGCGCACAGATATTCATCAGTACTGCATTTGCGCCATCTCCTTGATAATGAAACACTATGGTATGCTATTAAAGGCATTGCAGACATCCAAGAGAACAATCAGGGGAATCCTTCTGGTCCTCCAGGTGCCCGCTCTGGTAGTTTCCGTCCAGTTGACTAACTTACATAATGTGTCTACAGTACAACGACCTTTAATAAAGCTGAATTGATTCGGTGCCAGCCAACCGGTAGTGTTTAAATCGGCCCATATTCTTTGAGTAAGCAACCTTTCACATAGTCTGCCCAATGTTGGCAGGAGACAAATCGACCTAAAACCTTTTTTTGACCAGTCTGAGTTGCCAAATCATCTAACTTTGAAAGGAAGAGCTTCAGCTTGTTCTGATTCCTGCAATTGGAAAAGCTCTCCAATTGTGTGTAAAACTTGCCCCTATACGAGGAAGGGAGGAGTGCACCGAAATGCTTCAGCGAAGCGTTCATCTTCTATCTTAGTGGACACATTGTGAATAAAACTACATATTTGAGCTTCTGGAGGTTTCCATTAGCATCGTCTATGTTGCATCACAGGGCCTCGTATTTCAGCTTAAAGAGAAAATATAAATGATCAATATTACAATCCTCCTCTAGTACTCTCCAGTAATTATTCCGTTGGAGTATTACGGTTACATCTGATACTACAGTGATATCCACCGTTGAACCTGACCCTCTACTGACGAATGTTTCTACAGCCAGTGTATTGATAGTCAACATGTGTAATTTATTGAACAAGTTTGCAAGTTTGTATCCCCATCTTGTCGATTTCGCCCCTCCTAGAGCAACGCTCCCAGAGTTGAAGTCACCAGTCACCACCAATAGTCGGGTGGTTCCATGTAACAATGTTTCAAGTTCATTGAGGAACTGATCAAATCTTTCTTCCTCACAATTGGGAGATATGTAGTAACTTAACACCATGCATGATGTTAAATCCATAATATCCCACCCATATCCTGTTTTAATATCTAAAATTGTGTAATGTTGCGACACATTTCTGATCACAGTGTCTTTGTTGGTATCAACATACCAATCCTGTAAAGCAACTCGCCTGACAGTGGGTTCAGAAATTAATATAAAATCTATCTCACAGTCTACTGCCAACTGCCATGCAAGGTGTGTGCAGTGGCGCTTCTATTCCCATCGATTTGAAGGCATTTCATTTCAGGTCTTAAAACAATACCGGCCTCTGGTCCAGTGTTCTAATTTGCCTCAATCTAGACACATCGTTGGCTCTAGACAATCTTTGATTTGATGTCCTTGTCCACCGCACTGAAAAAAGAGCTTTATAAGATCGGGGTCCTCACATCCTCTTAAATGGTGACCAGAACCCCAGCATTTGAAATACTTCACTTCTTCAAGTCTAGGTTCGATCTGGCACGAGTGCCAGCCAACTTTAATTCTCTGTTTCTATCTTAACTGGGAGACTCCACTAGCCTCAAATAGTGGCTCTTTGCGTCTGTCCAAATGCTGGTCTCAGTGAGGATACTTTGACTTGGACGTACTCGCCCACTTGTTTCTTAATAGCTGTTATAACTTCCACAGTTGACAAATCCATATCCAGTCCCTTGATATGAAAAGCCACTGGTCTAGTTTCTTGTGGTCGGTCTAAAATAATTGCATTTTCCATTTGTGGTTTTAATCACTGCATCATATTCTCATGGTTCTTTGAGGTACCCAGTATTCTCAATTCCATGGTCTCAACACATCCCTTTTTTTACTGATAACATGTCTTCGACCAATTCCTTACAGGTACTATTTTTTACTTGTTTTAACAAGTCTGCATATAGGACCCTGGGTTTGCTAACTGTGACCAATTTAGTCAAGAGGTCCAGTCTGGTTATTTATTTTCCCAGTCTTTTTGAATAAAGAACTCTTCTCTGTAGCTCTATCTTGTCTTGACCAAAATTTGAATGATTTACGAAACTTATCTCCCGTCTCCGAGAGCGAAGAAAAGTGGGTTTCCGGTTTCTGCCATCCTTACCTTAATGAGGGATTGAATGATATACCTCACGAATTCCTTATTAATTTCATCAATCATTACTATGAATACAGTATTTCTTCTCCTCGTCGTTATATTCAAGATATGTATCTCAGTATAATAGGACTCCTTCATTAGGCTTCCTGGTATATTTCTGTTACTATCCAATCATTACCTGATCCCCGGCACGATGTTCTTGATCTCATCTGTGTATGGATTTCTACACTAGTGTTTCTTAGCCAATAGGAAAACTTGTGTATCGGATACCTCTTCAGTGAGAAAATCTCAGATTACTTCAACTTTTTGAAACTCTCTTTGTTCCATTTCTCATTTACATCTTTTAAATATTCTGTCTCCAGAGTTTAGCGCAGCATGTACCTCCTGTTGCATGCTTGATAAGTCAATTGATTCCTTTCTACTTGTCTTTTTGGTAGGATCAGTCTGCACGGATTTTGACGCTGTTATTCTAGGACGAGGCATCTTGTAAAGAGCATTTATCACAGACTCCACGTCTTTAGCTTTCTGCAAGATGCTAAAAGCACAAACCTTTATCTCCTTTTTACTGTTAAAATTAGCTGTAACAAGAGATAACAGACCACTAACTCCATGAGGTGGTCTATGTCTCAACCTTCCATAGTACCACCATATTGCTGTCTGACACTAAGTCGATTTTCCTCTTGGGTACTCTAATTCTACCTTACTCTAACTCCATTCGGGATTTGGTTGTGGGGCTGAAATTCCTCTTCTTAGACTTTTCAGAATTCTCTTCCACCTCAGTCGCACCAGGAACACTTTATACACCTCTAATTATCAGAAACGTACTCTAGGCTCAAAAACCTATCCTATAATACTCCCACTTGCCCAGAAGGGGGGGGGGCTGGGTTGGGTTTTAAATTAATTAATAATTAATTTTCATATTCCTAACTGTACCTGCTCTTAACTATTATTGTCTATTTCCTACGTTTAATTTTTTCCCATACTCTATAAATGTTGTTACATTTGAAATTTTAATGTTTTATTTTTACATGATCGATTGTATGCAGCAAATCTTGTCTAAAGTAATCTACTGATTTTACTTAAATAAATATAATCATATAAATCATATTTTACTTTGTAAATTTCCTGTATGTTTGTATGCATTTTATTTCAGTATACCGATTCTATTGATTTATTTAATTACCTTCTCATATTTCCATCACTGTTATTTCATATAATTTATTTTTTTTGTTAACCCTGAAACTGCCAAACCTAAGTATACTTGTTTCCTATCACAAGTGATATTAAGCCAAACCATGGTTAACTTAACTATGCTTTTCATAGCACTATTTCAAAGTAGATTACACACTTACATTATAGTGGACAGCTATATTTTACGATGACAATGCAATATGGTTTGAATAGTGTTAGTTTTTATTTTAACAAGTGAAAGGATCTTAGATGACTTTTACTAGTTGTTCAATTTAATACAAAATAAACATGACATTTACTAGAAGATTGCATTTTAACAAAACAGATATTTATTTTTAATTTTAACAGTTTATAGACTGATCAAGATACCAGATTCATAATTCTTTTTTTATAAAGATGAGAAATGAATTTTTTCGTGTAGGAAGAAATACCAAACCTGCTGACTGACTCAAATCCAGTACCTTTTCCATAAAAGAGAACACAGTACCACTTGTGTGGAGGTCAGCATATTGAGTGCTTTTGTTTAAATTCTGATTTAGAATTATAAGAAATCAAAATAAGTTTTTTATCTAATTGTGTTTGGAGTGCTGGGGATCTGGAAAGTAAACGCAGTGCAGTAGTCACTGTGAAAAAAATCAGGATTAATGAAGTAAATTGAACAATACTAATTAAAAAATGAAACAAAATTACTTTTGGAACTATTGTAAACTTAAAAAAAAAGAGAGAAATAAAATTCTTCTTATTATAATCATTAAAGCTCTGTATACTTCTATATTAAAAATTAAAAAACTAACCCTACCCTGCAGTTTAACAACAAGACATGAAAAGCAGTAGGTTTAATGTGAAATTTAACCAATTACCTTTTATCCTTAAAGGTAAAATAGAAGTTCAATCTTTTTTTATCAAAGGAAATGTAATAATAAATGATATATATAATGAATTTTCAGAATAAAACATTAATTCATAAACAGAAACTACTAGATTTAAATGTTTATGCATTCACTTTTATATGTGCTTAAAAAATAACATAAACTACAAGAGGTTATCTCTGAAGTAAAGACCATTTCATTGTAAAAAACTTTATAAATATTTTTTATTTCTATTTTACTACTTTCTCTATAATCACCACATGAACTAAGACATTTATCATAGCGATACACCAGCTTCAATATACCCTCGTCATATTCTTCTGTCACCAATCCATTTAGCCACTGATTAACAGCATTTTTATGTTGTCATTATCACCTGCAAATTTCTTACCATTCAAAAATTCTTTCAATTCCCCAAACAAATGGTAATCAGAAGGAGCTAAGTCCAGAATATATGTGGGCGATTGTAAATTTCCCATCCAAATATTTTCAGTAAATCATATGTTGGACCCACATGTGGATGTGCATTATCGTGCAGCAAGAAGTCGCTGTTGGTCAGCCGCCTAAAGTCACCAATTTTGAATGGAACTTACGTAGAGTTTCACAGTAGGCTACTGCATTTATAGTCATTCCATGTGACATGAAATAAATCAGCAGTATGCCAGACCAATCCCAAAAGACTATGGTCATCAGTTAGCATCTTAATGGCTGTGGCTTGACCTTTGTTGGTCTGGTTGGTGATTGAGGATGACGCCATTTACTTGACTGCTGTTTTCTCTCTGGCATGTAATACAAAATCTGTTTCATCACTGGTAACAATTGAATTAAGGGAGTCGTCACCTTTTTCTGTGTAGTGCATAAGAAATTGCAAAGGAGATCCCCATTCAGACTTTTTTGTAATGTTCCATTAAGTCGTGCGACACCCAATGTGCACAAACCTTTCCGAAGCCTAAATGGTGATGAACAATGTGACCAGTAACAGCTCTTGCAACATCAGGAAAAAGGAGGGCCAGGTCGGAAATCGCTGAGTGACAACCTTTCCTGATTTCATCATCGATGCATTTCAATAAGTCCTCTGTGATTATCTCCCTGAATGTTCATCATGCACATGAATTCTGTTATTTCTAAACCTTTCACAACATTATCAGACGTTTCTTTCATTCATTATCAAAGCATTCATTACTTAGCACTGTATACAGCAACCAACTGCCTATAAATTTCAGCCGGCTTAACGGTTTGATGGTTTAAAAAAATGTATGACTCCATGTTTTTCAAAGACGGTGGCAACATCGATTTTCCTATTCATTTTATAATGTGATAACTCAGACGTAATCAAAGATACTGCAATGTGATAACAGACAATAATGCATTGTGCACATTACTAGCGTGGCCATGAATGACACAGGTTCGCCAACCTTAAGAAGATAAATTTCCCAATGGTCTTTAGTTATATCCCTAGTAATTCATTTCAAATTTAATTAAACTGAGTCACACCGCACAATTTTGAACATAACATTTTGATAGTATGTCTTTTTTTAATTTTTACCAAAATACTATACTGAAGTTTCTTTTTAAAACTAAAATACTACCTCTGAATTTTTACGTAACTTTTGTTCACATCATTAACAAAAATAGGCAGAATAAAATGTAGAAAAAAAGAATAAATACCTTCACGTACAAAGAACACAAGATACACACACACACACACACACACACACATGCACGTGTGCACGCACACACTGCATGCTCAAAAAAATAACCATTCATTAATAAAAGTAAAATTCATTAAATTATATTTAAATATATGCATACATATTTAGTCTGTATTTTTAATATAATAAAAAAAAATTCAAGAGAGAAAGTTTACTCACTTAGATCCAAGTACAGGAAAGGCCACACTTGCAAAAGAAAAAAGTTAAAAATATATATATAAATTAAAAAATAAAAGATTACTCGAATATAATATGATGATTGAAAATTAGTTACGGAACCAAATTTCTATACTAAGATAATAATGCTAATTATATGCTAAGAGAAATAATTAAAAACATTAATTTTTGAAAAATATAAATTTTAATAAATAAACTCTAAAAAACCTTAAAGAAAATTTAGATTCTATTGTTTTCAACCATTAATAGGTAGATAAATGTCTAAATAGTGCAGGTTTAAAATAACAGAAGTATTTTATGCTAAAATTAGGTAATTTATGTTTTTTATTTTATTTACAGTAACATATATTTTATTAAAATAATAATTATTTAGTTCATTACAGTTACAGAACACCATTACAGGTTATATATACATCAAACACTAAAATATATAGTATAAATAATTATATTACTGCTTAATTAGTATTATACATTTAAAGTTTCAATTGAACTGTTACACATTTATGTTAATAAATAAAAATAAATAGAATAAAATTAAAATAAATAAGTACAAAGTAATTAGTAATTTTTAAAGAAAATAGTTAACAAAGTATTGAGAAATAAAATTTACAACCCGGAAGATATTAAAAAAAAAAAAAAAAAAAAAAAAAAACTGCAATAAACTTTTTTTTTAAAAAGTAACATTTTTTGCGAAGTGGATAAAGCAGTACAATTTGGATACTAGCCCTCCAAACTGAAATTGTTGCTTAAGTAAACATACCAGCAACAATTATCTATGGTAGGAGAAACTAATAAACATTATATTTTCATTTAACAATTCTTTCAAAATCTTTACTGTAATCCCTAATGATACAAGCAAAAGTAACTATGTTTATAATCTGGTGTTAATTGTTCTGAGACATCTCAGTAACTAGTCAAAGAGTAATAATAAAAATAAGAAATAAACTACCAAAGCCTCAAGCTTCTATTCAGTAAACATATCCAAAAAACCACCAAAGTTACAAAATAGGTTTCTCTGTGAATTTGATGACAGCAGGTCGATTGTATTTAATGGAAAATAAAAGGAATTATATGAAAAACATAAATTTGTAACATTAATAAGAAGTATATTCAGAAAACTCCACTTCTAAATATTTTCTGTTCTACAATCACAATTCTACATATGCAAACAAAGTCATTTGACATGTAAGGAAGAGATTGATGTCACTCTTATTCAGTTGTCTACACTGCAGAATTCAGAGTGTTTATTATGATTAAGTGGAGACACCCAATTTTTTGAGTGAAATATGTCTGTGATTAGTTTCTTGAATGCAATGACTAATAAACTGGATAAAATTTATTACCAGATTTGCAATATTTATGGAGAAAAGGCAATGTGTAATCCTAAAGAAAAAGAGATGGGCGAGATTGTTTATTGAAGAATGCAATAACATGCACAATGATGACAGTGTTAAAGACCATCTTTGGTGATTGACAATTTGGTGCTAGCTATTGATAACTAGATTAAAGAGAACAGATGATTCACTATCACATATCTTACCAAAAATTTTATGTTTCCTTCTATATTAAATTATGTCCAAGTAAGAAGTTGAATTATTACAAATTGTTTGCATACTGGGTATCAAAGATATTTACAGAAAATCAAAAATGAAACTAAAATAAAACCCTGGCTGACTTCAGTAGGCCAGGGTGTTGGAATATTTAATTCTGTACTCTGTTGTGAGAGAGCCCATGCCTTCTTGAGCCTGTGACTTGGGGCCCCATGAGCCCCACAGTCACAGGGGATGAGTTTCAGATGGGAAAATTTTGAACATTTCCCCAAGTAGCCCGTATCTTGCACCAAGTGACTCATCATATGTTCTTGTGTCTTAAAACCTTCCTTGTTAGCTAAAAGTTTAATGATAATGAGATCAAAAAAGTCGTTAAAACATGGATTATATTGCAGGCAGCATCATTCAATGGTGAAGGAATACAACTTCTGGTCCCATCTATTCATAAATACCTCAACAATGATGGAAATTATGTAGAAAAATGGAGTAAGATTTGCTTTTCAAAGATTAATAAAAATTTTATCTATGTTCTTGGTCTTTTTTAATAGCCATTTGGAACTTACTTTTGAATAATCTTTCATACATAAAAAAAGTTTTGAAAAATAATTAAAGTTTATGATTTAGTGAAACAGAAGCCTATTTGAAAAAGTTGGTAAAACTTGAAAAAAGAATTGACTTAAGAAAAATTGTTATTACTTCTATTGCTGAACACAGAATGGAGAAGGTCATAAAGAAAGAGATTATAAATGTTAAAATACATAACATTTGTAAATTGATAAAATGACCTGGAAGGAGGAAGTGGAACTAGTGCACTGGCATAATGGTATAGGTAATTAGATACATTTAGGCTGATAATTAACAAAGAAAAAGATTATGTATTAATGATCAGAATGGAGAACGAACTGGAAAATGATGTTACTCTGAATGGAATGCTGCTGTAAATTATGAAAATTTAAAATTGAGTTTAACAAAAGAAGATATAGATTAAAAAGCTTCTACAAGCGCTATTTGTTATTAGAAAAAAGTGTTCCTAAGTCAATACAAATGTTAACCTATAAATCCTACTGAATTCCAGTAGTAATTTAGGAAATTTAGTTACAGATAATGATAGAAAAGGACAAGAGAATTTAATTTTATTTGGAAAATGAAATTTCTAAAAAGAACTAAAGATCAAGATAAGAAATGTCAAAGTGCATTAACAACTTGAACAATCTGAGATAGAAACTGAAAAATTCTTGGATGATGTTTAGACAATATGAAGAGAATAGGAAATGAAGGAAAGAGGGAGATAATCAAATGGAAGACAACCATGGAAACAGTGAAATATGGTTTTAAAGAACTGAAGAAACTGACCTGGTATGGGTTCTAAAACAGGAAGATTGTCATTTAGAGAGATGATAACCACACTTATGAGGTCAACAAGTTATATTTATTTACATTTTATGAAGAATGAGGATGACTAGTTTTACCTGCTAGGTACCTGTTTGAAAACAGGTTCAATGATTTGCCTTCATTATCCTAAATATGCAATTAACAAAATAATTTTTCAACTAAAAACTAGTCATTTTAACAAGTTCACATTATCTAAAGAAATATCTTCAACCACCCTTTTACCTGTAGGGATGCGTTATCCAACAGTATCATAAACCAAACAGTTTTGATTACCCAACTAATATACCCGGTTTACATGGCAGCAAGCCGTAACTTGGAGAAGGTAGGGTCCCAGATGAGATGAAACTGGACCCCATTTATAACTTCAAAGTTTTACAACTTGAAAAATAAAATGATATAAAATAATGACGAACATTAAAAAACTAAAGATGCATTTGATAAACTGGTTCAGAAATAATAATTAAACTACTGCTGCATGAAATGTCTCTTTCAATTAACAATCTTGCATTTTTTTGGCATTTAATTGAAAAGAAAATAAATAGCTGACAAGAAATTAAAATGACTGAAGTAAAATTAAATCAGAAACAAGATACAGCAGAACACAATACCTAACCTAGAATAATAAAATGATGTTAAAATTACTACTTCATTTTTTATATAATGGATTTCTTATCATATTAATCTATATCAAAAAATGGTATGAAGTAATATTAATATTAAATTAATATACTACACATCAACTTACCTTCCCCTTTTCTAGGTACAAATAAATTATGAAAATGACAGATCATTTTGCGTGCATATAGATTTGGATCTTCAGAAACAGGGCGTGGAACAGTCAACCTTGGTACTGGATGTAAACAAGTCATCCATTCACAATATACATTGACACAGTCCCTTATTGCATCATGTTCATTTAATGGCAAACTTAATCCATAACAGATCACCTAAAAAAAATAAAGAAAAAGGCTTTTATAATAAAATGTTATGAATGATTTAAGTTATAGTAATTATTAAAAATATATATTGTAGATAAAAACAATTATTTTAACCAATATTCCAAAAGAAGGTTTCATTACTCCATTCAGATTCTTTTAACAGCTCTTAGACAAAATCTAGGTAATACAATAAAAGCGTATTGGACATAATTATGGGATATTCAGCAATTTGTTTTTATTTATGGAAAATCACAGCTAATGACATATTACCAGGTAAAAAACTGTAATATAAATTAATGCATCCGTACGAAAAAATCTATTTGTCACTCAGCTTCATGTATAACTTAAAAGGGTTGGAGTAGTGCTGACATTAAATGCATGCACTTTTTGTGAAAGATTAAAAGATCAATAAGGCATAACCCTTGCCATTAAATCTTTATGCTGATGACTTAATTATTTTTTATATTGCTATTCACTGCTGAACTTTAATTAGCAAAAAATGATAGCTTGATATATAAACCTTAAATATAAACATTTCTTGAAAAAGGACTTTAAGTATCTATAGGTCCTAACTAAATACCTCTGCATTAAATATATCCAAAAACATAATCTTAACTATTCACATTCTTAATAAGTTATACTTTGAAATGAGGTTTCTAAGCTAGGATATAACCATAACCTCAGATAGAACACAGAATTACTATGAAGGATTTTCATCAGAAATGATGAAATACAACGTTGTGGGAATTTATTCTATTAATGATAACTGTAAAAGAGAATAAATAAAAAAGGGATAAATCATTATTGTAAAATGAGTGAAGACAATTATCTAAATAAAATGAAGTACAAATTGAAGGAGGAAAGTGATTAAGAGAGGATAGTCAATGAGGAGACATTGGCCAAATTTAAACACATAACCTGGCCAAATTTAAATGTTCATAACTCTTAAAAGAAAAATAAAAAGAATTTTTTTTCTAATTATGTTAAAAAATTATGCATTGGAAGGAATCATTCAACTGTAAAGAGATAGTAGGAATGAAAAGAGGTTCCAACCGTACAGAAAGAGAGGAAGAACATTCCCAACACAAAAAACAATGACAAAGTTTTGTAATAAAGAAACAGTCCATTTAAAATAATGAAATTGGTTTCCTTTGTTAAAGTTCAGTCAGATCAAGTCTGGATTCAATGGTATCACACCTTTATTGTATATGGCAGTTAAAAATTAAGAAGTGAAAACCTACATTTGGAAATAATTAATTTGGTATATCAGCAATATGGTTTATAAGTATGTACTCCTAAAATATAATTGTTTATATGAATAAACAATATTAATAATTCCTGTTTATACAAGGTCTGATCAAAAGTAATGAGTATTTTTTAAATGTGCATACTGTATCTTTCACTCGAGTTGATCTTTTTTCTGTATATTGGTAGTACTGTCAGTAACATACATGTTAATTTTCAGCTAGCTTTTGACTTCGGAACCACCATTCTTCATCATATCTTCAGATGATGAGATGAATGAATTAGAGCATGTGTGAAAAATGCCATGCCTGACCGGGACATTAAAAATATGCATCTTGCAGCCCTAATAGATAAGGTGCATCTTATCTGTCAACTACCTTATTATAATACTGTAACAAATAAATAAATTACAAGTACCTCCATACACCATAGGACTTCCCTGTCAGTGGTAAGTGTGCTAGGCTCAGCAGCTTGAGTGATACCAACGTTTGATGCTAACTGCCTTACTATCGATAAAGCAACATCTTTTCCTGCACCAGGTGGAAATTTACCCAGTACACTGGTGCTTTCCTCCCCTCCACGTACCACCATGCTGCTGAGGGATGCCCACTCAGAGTACATACCGCCTGAGTCAGGTTCCTATTAAGATAAAAAAAAAAAAGGTAAAACAAACTATTTACAAAAATATGGTTAACATGGATAAACCAAAGCTAAAAGTAAAATTTAATTAAAAAAAAAAATATTATACAGAACACAGAGGGCATGAACCACTTTTTAATTCAACTTGACATTTATTTCAAAGAACATTTAACATCAATAATTGAACTCAGTTATGTTTAAAAAAAATTAGTATTTGTATTAATTGTATTGAAAAACGAAGTATTTTCAAATAATTAAGAAGTGTACATAGTAAACCCATTATTAAAATATTATAACAACTTACATTGTAAAGCATAATTGAAATGAAAAATAATATTTGCATAATTCATGCTAAAAAAATTTAAAACTATTGTTTTTTTTAAGATAACAAGAGATGATTTTAATTTTACTTGTAAAGGGTTAAACTATCATAACCAACAAAAAAAATCAGGGTCGAATTAAAAAGAAGTTCAAGCCCACTATGAGTAACGAAACAAAAAATGCACTTCTGCTACCATATTTTTAATTTCTTTTAAAATTTTCTTCTAAGAAATAAACCTTCAATCAGGCAAATGACATCCTAAACTATTACAAAATCTCTTTAGATTCCAGTACTTATCAGTTATCTGTCTGCCATGTACAACTGTTGTTTAAATCACTCCACCCATTACTCTGCTAATATAATCCATTGCAACTTACCTCACATGTTTTCTGCAGTTGGCCAAGTGTCCTTAATAGCCTCAATTATAGCATCAAATGCATCTTTTTCACAAACAGATGTCACATTATGACCTATTGGACATAGGCGATGTTTTGATAGAACCACGGCCTCAACAAAGAACTGCACAGCATTCTTTTCCACGTTTGGTAATTGTTAAATGTTAAATATAACCTAACCAAACAAACTTAACTTTTTTTCTTTTTTTTAACCACCGGAACCACAGTTAAGTATATTTAAGTATTAAATACAATACAGTTAAGTATTGCAGCATGTGTGAAAAATGCCATGCCTGGCCGGGATTCGAACCCGGGACCTACGGATGAAAGGCTGAGATGCTACCACTTCGCCACGGAGACCGGCAAACATACTTAACCTATACTTGCTAACCTTCACTTGCTAATCAAGGTTAGCGAACGTAGGTTAAATTTGGTTAAATTATATGGTACTTATCGGTACACGATTAAACGCGTCTTACAGATATGTACATGGCGCATTATCTACCCATGTACGTGGTGGGCAGATAACTTGATAAGAACTGTCCTTCAGCTAAAGAGAGGTAGTTATAAAGACTCTTTAAAATGTAGATTAAAAGATGATGCTTTACAACTTACAAGGAGATAAAACAATAGCATATACTTCAATAAAAGGGAATACCTAAGAAACTAGTATGACAGAAAATCTAAAGCTGCCATTCATAATCGAGATGCATTTCATTTACTTTTACCTGCACTATTTTGTCAACGAAATGTTATAACTACAAGTTAAATATGTTGAAGATACCTGAAACTGAAACAATTATATTTTTGTAAGGTACTACTGATGCAAGAAAAAAGTTCATTTTGTCTGCACCTCTTTACTTTAATATAAAATTAAAACTGTTTTTTGTCCCAATCATCACAAAAATTGACTCAACAATAATGGAAAAAATTCAAATTTATTTTTAAAAAAAAGCAAGTGCACAGTATAGCAAATAAGTACCAATTATATGCAATTACAGGTGTCTGAGAAGTCCTGTACCATAGGCTAAATTCTAATATTTTTGTTTTCATTTTGTCTAGTTGCAACTAATGATAATTGTTGCAGGATGAACGTATGGAAATCATTCTTTTGTGCAGTCATGAAAGTTATTCAAACTATCATGTTAATAATGATTTTAACTGACATCATTCTAAATGCTTACCAGTTCAACAACACTGTGGAAAAATTACTTGAGAAATTTAAGGGGATGGCTAATATTGCCCCGATGGGAAAGCCAATTTTTTACAATACAAGAAGCTATAATTGCCAAGCATTAGGCAATCCAAAGAAGTTAATCCAACTAACCAGCCTGAAACTTAACATTCCTTGATCCATCATTCACAATGACCTGAGGAAGGAAGAATTTCTAGCTCCAACTCCTCCAACACTTATCAGATGATGATCGTAATCAAAGGATAAAAATGTGTGCGTAATTATTGGACAGGGCTTAAGAGAAATTCTTTTCACTGCACTATTTACTGATAAGAGTAATTTTTACATGAAAGGTGAAGTCAGCAAACAAAAATTTGCGCTGCTGGACTCAGGAGAACCCCCAATGATATGATTGCTCCATGTAGCAGGAGTCTGCTTACATAGTCTTGTAGTGTGACATTTGGAATCGTCTCATCATTGGCCTATAATTTTTTTGAAGGAATATTGATAGTGAAAAGTACCTGCAAATGCTTAGAGAGTGGCTGATCCCACAATGGATATCATTGGAAAGCATCCTGAATGATTCTCGCAAGATGTAATCCCACGAACTATGCAAGTGCTGTAAGATAGGCTAAATGAAACCTTTCGAACAATTAATTGATCACAGAGGACTGTTAAATGGGCTACATGGTCATCAGATTTTAATCCACTGGACTTTTCATTTTGAGGGTATCTGAAGTTACAGGTGTACATTGTAAAGAATCACAATGCTTCCCACTTTCACACCATGATTGAGGGCAAATACCATGCTAAGATAATCATTATGACTCCAGAGTGCAAAACAACCTAAAAGTTTGCCTACAGAATTGTCTGGTATTTGACAGGGGACATATTGAATAAATACAGTGACTTTGCCTATGGTGTGGAACTTTTGGAGACCTGCAAAATATTAAACCATGAATATGGTTTAATATTTTGGAGAATGCATGGCAGTTATAATAAAAATTTATTACAAAATTTCAATAATTTCAGCAATTTTATTGGACACTTTTTTACTTAACTGTAAAAATAATATTACGTTCTGAAATTTACTTCTGGTTAAAGCAAATTAGTGATGATTGTGCTAATCCTGAATTTTTAACCCTAACTGTGGCAATCATTACAGATGTGATGTTAAAAATTGTGTTTGTAACAGCAGATTTGTGGTAATGTTAACTATAGGAACTTTATTTATTAGCTACTGTCCTTATAAATAAAATTATGTGCTCATAACAGTTTTAAAAACATTAAACATTGACTCGTTTATTATAAATATGGCAGAATTTATTATCTGGTTACAGTCAGAATAACTGGAACTCTAAATGCTTAAGAATATTTGTAATGAAAATTAATATTAACAAAAATAAAATCAGGTTCATAAACAATATTTTATACTAAATATTCTGTTTTATAAACAATGCTATGAAACATATCATGATTATTTAAAATCCAAATCAGAAATTCGTAAGCATTTTAAATCTAATTACAAAAAAAATTAATAAATAATATTGTAATACAAAAGAATATATATATATTTTTTAAACATTCGATGCCTAATAATAGTGTACTACAGAAATCGGTTAACTATACATGAAATAACAGCAATATTTTAAATGCTTTTAAAGTAATTTCAGAATTTTTACGGACAAACCGTACACAAAATCTAAGAAAGTAATTCAACTAAACGACAAAAATTATATTTTTACCATAATTAAGGACTCAAAATAAATAAATGGGGAAAAAATTACGGTAGATGTAGGTGTCAGCAGTCATGTGAATTGGAACACAAAAACAATAGGTGTAAAAGATTACGGTAACTTATGAATCAACCGTATTATCATCTTACCTTCCAGTTAACTCTATTAAATACTCCCAAATTCATAGAGAGTTTAGTTATGTATTCTGTTATTCATTTATCAAGTTTAACGCAAAAAAAAAAAATATTTAAGTAAGGTTGTAAAAACTAACCAACGTACACAATCAACTCGATAACAGTCATTCTTAAACTCAAGATGTCAACAGACAGAATAGCCAACGCCAATGTTAAAAAATTTTGTTTACTTCCTAATAAAATGACTTTTGGTTCTGAATCGTAAAATTATGTCTGACTTATTGTAAATTTAGTTTTTCCTAGAGTAATGATTATCCTTTAAAAACTTTTATTTGCACAAAAATATATTTTAATTCTGAACAATATTACCGTCGATTATCGAAAACAGAATCTATGAAATATACTGATGACTGTTGGCAGCATTGATGATGTAATTTTTAAGAGGCATATTTCATATTTAAATCTTTTAAAAAGAATACTTGTTTTTTATTACTCAGTATTGAATAAAATTGTTTCAATAATACCATTTAAACATTATAAAGTTCATGTGAAGGATGAATAAATAATTGTGAATAGTTACCAGAAAAAAAATAACTGTCAGTTAATTATTTTTAGTAAAACATTACAGGAATCACATTGTAGTGACTCATACATTCATTCAGCTTTTTATCTTTTTTTTTTTTTTTTTTTAGCCTCTGGAAGGCACCGTAGGGTACTACTTCAGAAAATGAATGAATTTGATATGTATAAATGTAAATGAACTGTAGTCTGGTACCGTCTCATTTTGAGTATTCCTGAGATGTGTAGTTAATTGAAATCCAATCACCAAACAACACCAGCATCCATGATCTAGTATTCAAATTCATATAAAAGTAACTGCCTTTATTAGAACTTGAACCTTTGAACTCTTGACTTCGAAATCAGCTGATTTGTGATGACAACTTCACCACTAGACCAACCCGGTGGATTCCTTCAACTCTAAATGAAAATATAATTAGGTTATGTTTTCTATACATAACTGATAAATGTGGGTGCTATTGTAATGTCCTTAATTTATTAATCTTTTGTTTTCTATTCTAAATCATATTTTATTTTGAAATATAAATGATGAACGTATAAATACAATTTTAAGCATCATGAAATAGCTCATGCTGCTTAATATTACTGCAACATTTTTTTTTAATTGTAATTTTTAAATTTTGTTGATTGATCTTTCTTTTGCAATTTATATTATTGCACTTTTTCTATTATCTAAATTGAAATTATGACCTGACATCAGCTATAAGAATAATAATGGAGAAATCAAAAATGAATTGCAGAAGAAACATTGTAGCAACTAAGAAAGGCAGAATAGAGGGCTTGACCCTGTGTTTTGTATTTTAGTAAAGATTAAAAGTTTAGATTAATTTTTTCAAGATTGGCACCATTGTATTGGTATAATTTGTATAAAAAAAATATTTCTACTTACCAACAATTTTTTTTTAATGATTATTATCCAAGTACTTTCAGTCATTACTCCATCTTCAGGGATTATTTAAAACTATGAATTTGTATCCATGCATATAGTGTTATATGTATGATTACAATTAAAATTAAAATTGTTATTTTAATAACAGTCAGTCATCATTAATTAAAATAAGTTATATGTTAAATAAAATAAAACTTATGTTAGTAGGATGTTTACACTGTTATGAGATATGAAATGAAGTTTTACCAACCTATTAATTATTATTGATTACCTTTCAACACATAATATTTTGGTAATACTTAATTTCATCTCATAACAGTTGTAAACATCCTACTAACATGACTTTTATTTTGCATGAGTGGTAGCGTCTCGGCCTTTCATCCGGAGGTCTCGGGTTCGAATCCCGGTCAGACAAGGCATTTTTCATATGCTACAATTCATTCATCTCATCCTCTGAAGATATTGTAATTATAATCATACATATATCATACTATATGCATGGATACAAATTCATAGTTTTAAATAATTCCTGAAGATGGAGTAATGACTCTGAAAGGGCTTGAATAATACATCATAAAAAAAATGTTGGTAAGTGGAAATATACTGTTCATACAAAAGATAAAAAGGTTCAGTTTTACCCAAAAGATAACTTCAACCATTGAACTTATTGTTGTGCAGCCTCTGGATAAAAACAAGTCCATAAGTAAGTCCACAAGCAGTCAGTCCCCTACCAAACAACATCATGGATGCATTGGCACTACAGATCTCAGTATTCTCAACAAGAGGAATTTAGCAGATGAGATCTACTTCCACAGAACTAATAATGAGGAAAATAAAGAAAAGGTGTGAGGAACCTCAAAGATGAATAAAGGTGATAAGGAAAAGGTGTGTGAGGAAGGATAAAGAAAAGGTGTAGATGGTGAAAAAACATCATCTTCAGAAGAACTGAATCATGACACAATCAACCCTACTGAGAGGGAAGCCCTCCAGGCAGCAAGCTTCCAACCAGCTTATCTCTTGTGAGATTGATGCTCCCAGATAGGAACAACATGGGTCAACACAAAATCATTGAAGGGAATGTTGTTCCCATCTCTCTCTTTATCTGTTTAGCCTCCGGAACTACCGTAAGGTATTACTTCAAAGGATGAATGAGGATGATGTGTATGAATGTGAATGAAAAAAAAAAAGAAAAAAAAAAAGGATAAAAATTTTATACGGATTTGAATACTGGATTGTGGATATCAGTGTTCGTTGGTGGTTGGGTTTCAATTAACCACACTTCTCACTAGTGGTTGACCTGAGATTGTACAAGACTAGACTTTACTCACGTTCATAAACATCATCCTCATTCATCCTCTGAAGTAATACCTTATGGTAGTTCCGGAGGCTAAACAGATAAAGAGAGAGATGGGAACAACATTCCCTTCAATGATTTTGTGTTGACCATCATAAATACATACTGCTTTTTTTCAGCCAAAAACATACACACTCTTCCTGAAGAAACAATCTAATCAGTTATGAATTGTGGACATGTTAGTATTCTCCTGAAGGATGTATCATTTAACCATAATTCTACTGGACCACTGGAGTTTTACATTATAACACTGTGAATTAAATCTCATAGAAATGGTTTAAGGGTCGGTTAAAATAATATATAAAACCAAATAATATATTTTTTAACAAGAGGTAAATATTAAAAATTAAATTAAAAAATACGACTGACAAAAAAACATTCTGGATAAACATTACTTTTTAATATAAGATAAAGAAAATGCAGGTGACAATTTTTTAATTAGTATTTGTATAATATTGTCTATAATATCATTTATTCTTCAAATTTTTTAAATGAATTTTAGTATATATATTTTTATATATTTATGAAGCCTATGACACTCCTGATAACGTAAGGATTGCAACGCAGGGTCATTATCTAAGTGGGTCCAGCTGTTCAGCTGCTGTGATGGAACAAACATACATACACCCTAAATACATTACATTCTTTTTTGGGCAGTCATGTAATAATAATAATATCCACTTCTGAGTATATCAGTTAATTTTTGTTCTAGTTTGGTTCCATCATGATTTTGTATTACACTAGCAAATACCCCATTTGACTTTTGAAAATTGGAAGGTTGGTTGCAAAGATATAACAACATTTCCAAATAACCATAATCTGTTAGATCGAGATTGTATTTGATGTATGCAAAAATTAGCCTTCAGCCTAGTAACACATACCCTGTTTGAATTTTGAAAAGCAGATGATTGTTTGCAAAGATATTATAAGATTGCACCTCTCAAAACATGCCCCAGGGGCACTCTATCTGTTACCAGTGATGGTGTTGGTGATGAATGGTCTAGCATTGAATGAGGTGCTCGTTTCACCTCATCACTCTAGGCTTACACTCAGTTCCCAAGGGAAGCCCATTATTATTAAACAGAAATCTTTTTTAATTTATTTAGTATAATTTTATTTTTTTTAATGTAAATTTAATTCTATTATTTTTGTATATTATTGATTTCATTGATTTGAATCATTCTGTTCAAACCCAGCTCACACAGTGATAGAGGCTCACAGTTCAGCTTATATATATATACATATATATATTTATATAGCCTATGACATTCCCAGTAACATAAGAATTCGAATGTGAGCTCATACATCTAAATCGGTTCAGCTGTTAAGCTGCTACAGTTTAATAAATATACATACATACACATGCCCTAAATACTTGTACATTACATTCCTTTTTAGGCAGTAGTATAAAAATTATAACTTACTTGGAATAATGTCACTATCACATGACATGATAAGTTTTCAGGAAGAAATTAATAATAATAATACTATTAAAGTAAAGCTCTTTAGAATATAATAAGAAGCTTACCAGCAAAAAAATATCATACATAGATTCCAAACAATTCATCAAACTGTAATTTGTTGTCAACATTAATTTTAATTGCTTAAATATAATGTATGGAATTTTTATATATATACCTCTAAAGAAAAAAAAAGAAGATCAATGTCTATTGCAAGCTTATAAATAACTGCAAAACAAAACATTTTGTAATGGTTTCTCTTTTTCTGTTTTAGCCTCCTGAACCAGCGTAAGGTATTACTTCATAGGTGAATAAGGATGACATGTATAAATGTACATGAAGTGTAGTTTTCTACAGTCTCAGGTCAACCGTTCCTGAGATATGTGATTAACTGAAACCCGACCACCAAAGAACACTGGTATCCGCGATCTAATATTCAAATCCATATAAAATTAACTTTACTAGGATTTGAACCTTAGAACTCTTGCTTAGAAATCAGCTGATTTTGTAATGGTCTGCCAATCTTCAGTGTAATGCAAACTGCATTTTCTAACATTAATTTCAGCACTGTGATCGGTTTATTATTTCAGGAAGAAGCTTAAGCAGGTACTACAGATGTTGGTAGAACATAACTACCGACCCCCTAATAAGAGATTTGCAAAAGGTAGATTGCAGCACATTCATTGTATCTTGATGATTGCAACCAACCAATTATGGGATTACATACTATCCATACTGAATAAGTCATACTTGGCGTTGTTAACCTAATATCATTTAATTTAGAAAAGGTAAAATTATATATATTGAATTTTAAAATTTGTTTCTTCAAATATTATATGAATTATTTGAAATATTTATTAAAAAAATTAATTTTTTTTAAATTTCTTACCTCATGCATTGATTTCTTCAACTCCTGATATTTCACCTGATGTAATAGCATATTCTCCTTTGATTTTTTCTTTCTTATTGATTTTAAACATGAAAAACTTTCCATTTGTAAAGTATTTATTTTTCTGATAATTTTCTTTTTTAAACAATAATGTTATTTGAATTTTCCATACAAATCTTATTTTTTATTTAAACAGCATCCGTTTTTAATTTTATTTTAAAAATACTATCTTGTTCACAATAAGACACATTTTAAATCAGCTAAAAATTATTTAAACTTCTTCTAATAACTGAAATTATAAATGCCTTACTAAATTATTATTCTTTTTTATATTATAATGTTCATGTGGCTTATATGTGATAAACCTTTCTATTGACCAATTTTATTCTAAATTTTTTTTTTATTTGCAAAGTAGTAGACAGAGATATATCAATAATCATGCTGAAAATTTTTGAACTGATGTCTGACAATCAGTCAATTTTTATAATTTTTTTATTTATTCCTCACAAGCTTAATTAAATATAATAAAAATAATTTGATTATTTTGTTGTCTTAATTTCATTTACATGTTTATTACTTAAGGGCTATTCATAGTAATAATAAATTATTTTGTAACTACAATGATTAATATTCTGTTCAAAATATGAAAACTGGCTCAAAAATAAATAAACAAATATTACACAATAATAAATAAAGCATTAATACATTGATAAAATTACATCAACTCTCAATAATAAATTATTTAAAACACTACCACTTTATGACAGTAGAAAATCAAACTATGTATAAAAACTGCTTGCATAAACAATAAAATTTATTTTAACACAGTGTTATGGTAAAAGTATTGTATGTCATTTAATTTTTACGAATGCATCTGGTGAATAAACTGATAAATATACAAATATGTATGTTGCTTGTGTTAAGCTGGTCAATGATTTAAATTATTTCACATTCTCTGAATTGTGGAAACAGAATTCTACCTTTTCATAATAGGCTAAATTTTGAAAAAAAATTTTTTAAAAAATTATTATATCTAATGGGAAGTTGATTTATATACCAATAACAGATAAATGATTTTGAAAAATTCATCAAATAAGTAAGTTTTTGATGGCATTTTCATGAAATTAAAGAATGTAACAGTTATGTACTGGGGAAGTGGTAAGTTCGAACAAAAAGAAAGAAGACAATTTTTCAGAAAAAGTTTTTCTTAATTTCCATCTCCTTTTAAGTTTATATAGTTAGTCCAATTATGATAAAATTTTTTGATCCCATCCTTACAGTATGATTAATCAAGCAGGCAGATGTTTTAGCAATAAATTCATTGTTTCATGTAAATATCTTTTCGGCAAGTTACATCTACATATTTTAAAAAAGATAATAATCGAAAGAAACCAAGTCTGGGAAACAGGGAGGTTGTGGAAGAATTTCGTAACATATTTAGAAAAGTTTTTCTATCTGTAACACCAGAAGAATGAGCTGATCCATAGTAATAAAAAAATCTCTTTTTTATTAAATGTGTTCATTTTTTCTTTATTACTTCATTTAGATGATCCAGCAAAGGTGCACCTTTACTAATAATACAACAGGTTTCGTGTTTGGAGCAAGTTTCCAGAAACTGCAATCCACTTTTTTATTATTCCTTGTTTTCAAATCGGTAGTGATTTATTAAAGTTTCATAAATTATTTTGAAAAGCTCAAAATTCTTCTCGATTACATTGAAATTGTCCCAAATCAGGCTTAAAATTATTAATTTGACTTTGCTTTTCGATCAATTGTATGCAATTCTATCTCATGGACAATTTTTTGTATGTTAATATTCATGTAAAATATGATGCATCTGTTCATTTGAGATGCCTGCTGTTTTAACAATCTCATGCGATTTCAATCTTTCAAGTTGTAATACTTGTAACCTAAACAAGTGTTCAGAACATTTAATGTCGTTTATAATCATATGACTTCTCCAAAAGTAACCTAATCATTTGTAAACTGTTTTAATTTATGAATTTGATTCACTATATTATTCAGCCGGTTTGGCTATAGTTTTCTGAAGTTTTGCCTTTCAAAAAGTAATGTTTAATCATCACATGAAATTCTCCTTCATCCATTTTTCAAAAATCACAATACTTATTCAACCCGAATGCTAACTACAGAGTTATGAATGTATCTCATTGACACTTGGGATAGGTTGCTAACAGAGATGCAGAATGACTTTAATAGTGTTCTATGAGCACAATTTTTGATTTTGTCATATATATTTGATAAATCAAATGAGGATGTAATGTACTACATCTATGATACATTGAGATTTTCATTATGTAAATTAAATATAATAAGTAAAACAAGTTTTATACTGTAAGATAACTCTGTAAAAATGTTTTTTAAAAAGTCATATATGACATCCCCACCTCTCCTTATGACTAGTCTAGGAACTTGATAAACTATTCTATCTAAAGCAGTCTTCAAGATACTACGACAAAAATCAAATAACATAAACCTTAATCCATAAAAATGTCTCATTTTCACAACATAACATAACAGTTAGTTTTTGAAAAGGTTGTTAAATCTATGGCAATTAACATTACAATTCAAGAGCACACCATATTGAACCATTCAACATCCAAAGACTTTTCAACAATTCAGATTAATAGTTCAAGAAATAAGATAAAATAGAACTTATTTGCCTTTCTCATATTTGTAATCAAGAAGAATGAAAAGAATTTTTTTTTCCGATTCTAATATATCTTCATATAAACTTTTAAATGGGTATTATAATATGTATTTATAAATATATATAAAACTGCTGAGCTGAAGTAGTGTATATAACGAGTATTTTTGACTATATAAAAGGGTACATTAATTTGTTGTTGGACAGTATTCGTTTCTTATAGGTGTGATCAAGTAAATCATCTCATGTACAAGACCGGTTAGATTTCTTTCTCTGAGTATTATGATGTTCATTATACTACTAGTACTATGCGATTAATAAAATGAAGGTATCATTTATTGGGCTGAATATTATCATCTACGTATCGGTAGGCTTGACTTACAGTTACTTACGAAACCGGAAAGGAACGCAAAGATAGCGGGAGATACATATCTCCCAATTAATCGCAGAACCTGAATAACTGTCCCTTGCGGTTGGGTCTTTCTTATTATTGGGCGGGTATTTGCTTGTTTAATGTCGGTTATATAATGGTTTTGTTTATGGACGGAATTGCGGATTGCGTTCCGATCCTTACATATCAATTTGAAATCATTACTTTTTTTTTTCAACCTTCGGAACCACAATTAAGTATATCTTCAGAGGATGAGATGAATGAATTGTAGCGTGTGTGAAAAATGCCATGCCTGATCGGGATTCAAACCCGGGACCTCCGGATGAAAGACCGAAACTACTAACTTTGGGAGACTATATTTGCGTCTTACTCTCAGCACGATTCCTCTTCAGTCCGACCACTGAAGGCCTCTCGGTTCTAGTGTCTTTCCGTCTAGCTGGAATGCATCTTAGTTATTGGGCTAGGAAATGGAATGCACGCCCTTTTCCAGAGCGAACCCTACGTGCTGACGTGTGTTGTGTGTTGACATATGCCCTCATGTAAAAAACATATTAGACTAAGCGAAGAAGGTAGGCGACGACATCACTTTAAATTTTCCCTAATACAGATGTCTATGTAATTTCAGGAAATGATTCGCGACTCATGTTAGGTCACTTATTATTATTTTTTTTTTTTTTTTTAGGAATTATACAATTATACGGGAATCGACTGTTATTGTCATTAGCCCTCGTCAAATTCTTTTAAAGTTAGTCATTAATCACAGTAAGGAGGCTCGTCATATGTTAGGGTGTAAAGGGCCCTGTTATTTAAAAGAAAATAATTTAACAACATGAAAATATATTGACAATACCAAATTATTAAATTTCAATATCCATAAAATTCGACTTCATTATTTGTAATTACAGCTTTGTATACTTATATACTAGTTAATAATCCGCTGGCGCGCAGATAAGCAAGTATTCTTCCTTCATTTCCATTCTCCAAATCAGCAGCAATCTCATTTACTAATCCGAATCTCTTTCTGAGGTCCTCATGTAAAGTACACTCTTCCATTAGATGCTTGACTGTAAGTTGTTTCTTGAAAACACCACACATTGGTCTATCTTCGCGGGTTAACAAATATGAATTCGTTATTCGCATGTGACCGATTCTAAGTCTAGTCACCGCCACTTGTTCACGGCGAGTCAGTTTCACGTCGCTCTTCCACTTGTATGGAGAGAATTTAACGTCATTTAATTTAGTACCCAATCCTCTCCATTCATCACTCCAGTACGTTCTAATTATATTTGTTAGACAATTCTTTATATCAGCCACTCGGACAGGAATTGCATCCAGGATGTCGCAGACTGTTGTCATTTTGGCAGCTTCGTTTGCACTTTCGTTTCCTGAAATACCAGCATGCCCAGGAATCCATATAAATACCCATCGCTGTCCTCGTCTACTTAAAACATATAAAATAGAGAGGATGTTAGCGGTTAGGATGTCCTTAATATTCTTGTTCGGAATTGCAGTAAGTACACTCAGCGAGTCGGAACATACAAGCACTCTCTCTTCGCAGAGATGTTCACAATAGCGAAGAGCTTGCTGTATGGCAGTAAGTTCTGCCGTGTAAACGCTTACCATATCTGGCAGCTTCCAAGAATGGGCTTCTTCATTTGGATATATGGAGCATCCAACACTGTTTTCGGTTATAGAACCGTTAGTATAAATCTTAATGAATTCATCATAGCTACTGACGGTTGTCAGAAATTCCTGATGGATGATTATTGCTGGCTTATCTTTTCTCATAGGAGAGATCCAATCTTGCGTTTACCGCTGGCAAAAGCCATGGCGGTATCTCTCTAGTAGAAATTGCTAACATATCTGGTAGAGCAATTTCATATTTCCTTACGAATTCGTACCGTCTGGAATAGGCTGGTCTGGAATAGGTAGCACGACGTTCATATTATGCAGCTAAATGATGATTATTGAATGTTTTATAATTTATATGGACAGGAAAGGTCCATATACTTGCTTGCTGCATATCTTAGTAATAAGATCTCTCTTCTATAACGCAGTGGTATTATTTCTGACATTAGACTAGTCGCCGGGCTAGTACGGAATGCGCCTGTGGCGTACCTTATTAACCTGGAGCTTCCGGAGGGGGTCGAGACGGTGGCCTGCACAGATGACCTAGCAGTGTTGGTGGAGGGCAGAAAAGAGGAAGAGGTTCAGAGGCGAGGGAATGATTCCTTCAGAATAATCCGAGAATGGATCAGGGACTTGAATTGGCGTCAAATAAATGCGAGTTTATCATACTGACAGGACGTCGCAGATTAGCTTCTTTAGACCTAAGAATTGGCGGTCACCAGTTGCAGATGGCGCACACAGTTTAAATACATGGGAGTTATCTTGGACCGGGGGCTCCGGTTTTCGGATCATGTTATAGCATGCTGCAACAAGGCAGATAAGACGCTGAGAATGCTGACCCCAAAAATATCTTCGCGTGTAGCCCCCAGATAGTGTAAGCGGCGTCTGATTATGTCTGCATTCGCATCTACTATGTTGTATGCTGCCCCTATCTGGTGTCCCGCGGTGACCAGAAGACGAAACTTAGTGAAGCTCATAAGTGTTCTCAGGAGATCTCTTCTGGGGGTGGTTTCGGCTTACCGAACCATCTCCTACGAAGCGGTCTGTGTAATATCTGGTGTACCGCCCAAAGACCTGCTAATTGAGGAACGCAGTGAGAGATATCGGGAAAGGAGTAGAGAAGAAGCCAGAGCTCTCGTACTTGGGAAATGGAAGGAGAAGTAGGCCACAGGTAATAAAGCAGCCTAGACCAAAAGATTAATTAATGACCTAGATGCCTGTGCGATCGATCGCATGGTGATATAAACTATCATATCACACAGACGCTATGTGGACATGGCGAATTCGAGAACTACTTGCACAGGATTGGAAAACGAGACTCTTCCACATGTATGTTCTGCGATCAGCAAAATAGTGTCGAACACACACTGTTTGTTTGCCAAGAGTGGGACGAAGAATGAAGAAGAGCAAACCTTTTTGGGCTTCTAGCAGAAAATTTGATTGGCTTTTTACTGCAATCTAACAAAAAAATTTGAGATAAAAGAGCCGAACCGGTGGGGGGCTTTCATATTCGTATGGACGTCCCCCATTTGAGTGGGCAGTGGGGTTTATTAAAAAGATAAAAGACCGAGACCCGGCTTCCGGGGGCGGATGTTGGGGACGGCATAGCCGGATCCGACCTCTCCGTCTCCGGGGGGGTTAGAGGCAAATGGCATATTAAGATCCAGACCCGGTGGGGCCGAGCTGCCGTGCAGGTGGGCGGTAAGGCCCCATTAGAGGCAGAGACATTCCTCTGGGTTGAGCAACGCTTAATTGCAGGTCCGACCCAGGAGAAGAGGGGGAAAAAAGGAAAAAAGGGCATTATTATTATATATAATGGGTATTGAACTTTAAAAGAACATTTTTAAAAATAAAAATAACATTAAATAACTAGTCGGGAAATATCTTTGCCGATGAGCTTGAAGCTAAATAACTTGCTTCTTAATATCTGAAAAAATCGAGATGGTTTATTTTATTTCCTGATCACGTTTCTCTTAACTAATGCAATTTTATTTTAATACTTAGACTTATTTTCAAAAAACTGACAGAAATCTACACAAAATTTTTTATTCATTTTTTATCTTACTCGACTTTACTCTGTATGAGATGCGCAGAAAAATCCCAAATCAATTACGTGAGACCTAACTCTCATTTTTTTCTCCAGTCGGTTGTTTTTGGATAAAAAAATAGTATGTCCGCCTGATAATGTAATTTTATTGATAAAACTGTTTTTTTACATTAAAAAAAATAATTTTTTGAGAATAATAATTCATGAATAAAGAAGCGATTTCTTGTAAAATGGCTTATAACTAGAAAAACTGATAGTTTTTTTTTTTAGTAAAAAAAATTCTAATTTATTATTTGTTCTTTATTTTAATTACAAGGATATTTACCAAAGATTAATAAATTAATTATTTGACTGCGCAAATGCGTAAAGAAAATCTGAACATGTACTAACTGAATCATATTATATTCATTTTACAGAAAGGGTACGAATGATTAGTTTTTCTACAATTTTCTTAAAGAAAATATTAATTAATAAAATTAAATGACATTCATGGATAAAAAATTTACGTAGGAATAAATAATAATTTTTTTTGTCGTTATTATGAAGCAACCTTTTAAGCTTCAAATTCGAAGGAAAAGATATCACGGGACTAAAATAATAGAGATTAAAGAACCAGTATTTTATATTAAAGGTGAGATTGGGTAATGACCACTTACCTTTTTGTTGATTTCTTTTCTTGACTGTCGTCAAGAAAAATTACCAATAAAAATATAAATTAATAAAATATAAATATAAATAAAGAGAAAGAAAGAAATAAAGAGAGAGAGAGAGAGAGAGAGAGAGAGAGAGAGAGAGGGGGGAGTACCAGCATAAGTATTAATATTAGTATGTTATATACTGTTATGAATTGATCAAATGTTTATTAACACAGGATAGAATAACTACTGGTATAATGGAATACACAGGAACAGAGATTAAGTAAATAGGTTGAGCTAGATTATATCATTGAGATATTCTCTTTGAGGTGGCCAATTGAAAGAGATAAACGAACGAAGCAATTTAATCGGGTTCGGCGTTGGTTCTTTAATATCGCTCATTCCAGTGTTTTCATTATTTGCAGAAGTTTGTAATACTCATACAATATTAATTAAACACAATACTTTAAAATAAGATCCCAATGGTCTATATCATATGTTCTTAACAACCTTCATGTGGAGGTTTCAACAAATTATTTTATCTTTTTAAAATTTATTCATTCGTTTAATAGAAATATTAAGATTGTGTTGGTCAAATAAAAATTATTTAGTGAAGAGTATTTACTGAACAATTCCTATGCAAATCAATTAACTCTTGTTATTGTAGTGAATCTACTCGAATTTCTTTTCATAACGTACACTTCATTAAAATGAAACACAACAAATAGTTAATGATAATTACGGCTACTTAAATCACATTTGTTTATATAAAAAATGATAAACTATTGAATAACAGTCAGTTTTATTGTTATTGTAGTTGTATTGTAACGTAACCTCATTTCTATAGTAGGCCTGTTGGGAGTTCAAAGTTACAACACTCATACTTATCGCAGTTACTGTTGTAAATAATCTACATCTGAGCTGGCGACTGCTTTAATTATAATTTTTAATAATGTATTTGTTATTTATACTGTTCTAGATTCTTTTATTGGAATATCATGAATAAATAAGTATTTAATTAAATTAAGCTTCGGCTTAAAAGTTAAAATAAATAAATTATATTTATTTTAAATAAAATGATGTATCTATTATAAAAGCGGAGTAATAAACAATACTAGGATAAACAATTAGCCGGCATCTGTGGCGCGAGTGGTAGCGTCTCAGCCTTTCATTCGGAGGTTACGGGTTCGAATCCCGATTAATAATGGCATTTTCATAGACGTTACAATTCATTTATCCTATCCTCTGAAGATATACCTAACGGTGGTTCCGGAGGTTAAAAAAAAATTATAAACAATTTAAAAAAAAATTGTTGTAGCATCAGAAGCACTTCTTCAAGGCAGAGGAGGCAATTGATCTTTTATTTATGAAGTTTTTAATTCTAACTTAATTAAAAGTTACGGAATATCTTTACAGAAAAAATAAAAAGAACATACATTCACCTTTTTTTTTTTATTAAAAGCTATTATTTTTATTATTAAGCTATTCATATTATATATATATATATATATATATATATATATATATACATACATATACAGAAACGGTTATGTTAATTATAATATAATTTTAAAATAAAAATAGAAATATATATATATATATTTAATTTTTTTATAACATCGAGTATGATAAAACGTAATATTTTAATTTTACAATATACTATAGTTTATTGTATGAACATTAAAAAGGTAAATATCGTTTTGCATTAATTAGAAGATGTATTTTATATTTGGTATATTATTATATACGATATAATGAATATTATTTTATAAATATACTTTATTTTATGTTAATATCGTTGTTTAAAGGTTGAAAAATATTTTTAAGTTAAAATTTAGCCGGTTTTGTAGTAAAAAACATGTGGTTTCGGTTGGTGTCGCGATCTATCGATTAAATAAAAAATTATCAAAATGATGGCGTAGTTTAAAATCGCAGCGCTACGCCAGCAGATGGCGTTGCTAGCGGCAACCCGCAGCCTATCATTAAATGGGAGGGCTTTCCGTACTCCATGCTGGTTTACAGCAACAGAGAGATAACACGGCAGAAAGTAAAAAAAGGCACGACGTAAACCCGAACGAACGAAAACTCAAATTATCGAGGGGAATATAATTTGAGGTGAAGGTAGTAGGGCTGAATACAGGGGAATAATCTAATGATGTCTATTGCTAGTACAGCCGGTCGCTTTTAGTTGTTAGTCCACTGTTTGTGAGTCGCGGTTATGTGGAAACACGCGGGAATACCGCGATACGGTAATCGTCTATTTTTTGGATTTGGAAGTGGTACCATCGATGGAAGAAAAGAGCGGCGACAGTGCCAGGCGTTCGCCGGATAATAACGAATTGAATGTAAGTTTCGTAAAAAGGGCTACCAACATTTGCACCAAAATCCAACCCTACCAAAAAAAAAAAAAAAAAAAAAAAAAAATTGTTTTTATTATAACAGAATTATACAGCACATCGTCAGTTATCCGATAACCAATTATCCGAAAATCTATCAACCGAAAAATTAATAGATATTTTTTTTTTTTAATTTAGATTAATAAAATAGAATTTCATGTATAATTTTTAACACATTAAAAATATAATTGGCCAATAAGCACAAAAAAAAATTGAAAATAATTTTTACACGAATTGAATGTCAACTTGAAAATAATTCTATATATAGGTTTTATACATACATATATATATCAATAGTTCACAAAAAATAAAGATATATATATATATACCAATAGGTGTTGCACAAATTTTCTTCATAACCTTCCGGTTCGACTTGCACTTGCACTTTTC
>JAAAKQ030310834.1:57564-73176 GCA_010016005.3 Zanna intricata
ATATATATATATATACCAATAGGTGTTGCACAAATTTTCTTCATAACCTTCCGGTTCGACTTGCACTTGCACTTTTCCCCTGATCTGTTCTAATGAATTATTATCAATATTGTTATTATTTCTTGTTTTTTTAGTTTTCATTATTATTTCTTTTATACATTTTGGTCTAGATCTTTTCATACAAATCCAAATATTAGAAATATTAAAAGTATAGAAAACCAAAAGACAAAATGATAAATCTGTATAAAAGTATTTAATTTTTTTTTTATTAAAAATTTTTTGTTTGTTTTTAATTCTGTTTACGATGACTTATTATGATAACCATAAATAATTACATTATAATTATTTTTATAATTTTTTATTGTAATTTCAAAATAATTTTATTCATTAAGATATATATATATATATATATATATACATTTATAGGGTTTTTTTAATTTTTTTGATAACCTTCTTTTTCATAACGAAATCTGATCATTGGTAAAACTAAATAAATAAGAAATTATACCTATCTAATCTGACATTTTTTATATTCTAATATGCTTTAATAATAATTACATTTTTGTAATAATTTAGATGTTTTAATTTATTTAAATAACGATTACAAAAAAAAAAAAAATTATAAATAAACATACTAACGAATGCAATTATTATTATTTATTTATTTTTTTATATTAATAATGAAGATAAATAAATCCAGTATTTGAATCTTTATGATTTTCATATTAAATTCACATCTAAAATATACAAATAATAAAATCCATTGTCAGTATTTTTATTTATATATGCCTAAAAGTAATAATTTATTTAAACTATTATTTAAAGCAGTTACTATGTTTATATTTAAAAACTATTTGTAGTTTATAGTTATAATAAATAATATTACAATTATTAGTAATATTTAAATTTTATAAATTTTCTTTTTTAATTGTTGAACTAAATACATCATTTACCTATTATTTTACTAATGATTTTATTCTACTTATTTATAATTAAAATGATGATAAAAAAAATTATATATGTATAAATAAATATATGTTTTGATTTTAAATAAATTAAAAAAAAAATTTTAAATGTTTCAACAAACTTTACCAATATCGTATTTTTTTTATTAAATAAAAAATAAAATACATAATATTAATATTTCTTTCCATTATTTTTAAACAGGTTTTTCTTACTTTTAACGGAAAAATCCTGGAACTGTTTATATATTTTTATTTTTTTAAATAAATGACAGATTCTTACCGCATATAACTCAACATTTTTTTCCTTTCTTAATACGGGATAAGCATATTCTAAACTATTCAATAAAATATATTTATTATTTACCTAATTAAAAATAAAGTATTAATAATAATAAACAAACGTTATTTTATTTGTATTAAATAAATCTACCGTTCGAGTTAATAAAAATAATATTACTATGTTTAGGCTTATATCAATAATGTTTACAGATTCATTATAAATTTTTTTATTAAGTTTTTATTTGATAAATTTTATTATGGATAATGATTAACATAGTTTTAATTTGATTTAAAATAATACAAATAATAGGTTAGCGTATAATAGAATAATTAAATTAAAATTAATATAAAGAGGAGAAAGGAAAAAAATTAGTTTAAAAAAAAAAAATTACGAAATATATTATATTATTGCATTTTTAAAAATAAATTATTTTAAATGAGATTTCAACGTTTTAAAATGTACTACTATGTATATTTAATATTTAAATATCTAAAAATTGATAAAGTTTACTTTTAAATGTAAACCTATAAATACTATTTTTAACCGGAAAATACATCATAAATACTTAAATGATTTATAATTATTTAATAATTTTTATTACAATTGTAAATACTTAATGATGTTCTAAATTATCCGTAAATAAAATTTGTACTGAGTAAAACATTTTAATTTTAGATTATAAATTTTCAAAATTGTATCAGAGTTAGAGAGAGGTAATATAAGTACAATATTTACTTGAAATTAGTTTTAAAAATATTGATAATTAAATTATCTAATCTCGTATTAGTTCCCAGAATAAAATCTAACTTTTTTTTTTTTTATTATAATTTTTCTCTTTAAAACATCTTACAATAATAAGATAAAATAAATTGTAAAAAAAATATATATATATATTTATAAATTCCTTGTCATTGTATTAATAAATTGAACTACATATAACGATAGAAAATATAAAAATTTGAATGTATATAAATTTTTTAATTAAAAAAAAACGTTTTTGTTTTTGTATTTTATAAATTAACAAATTATTTTTATGTAAAAATATAGGAATAAAGATATTTCCATAATACCGTTATGTATTTATATAATTTAAAATAATCAATAAACAAAAAACAAGTTTTTTCAAGGGATATATTTTTAAAAATTACATCGATAAAAAAATAGACAAAACATAAATCAGTAGATGTGATTTATTTAAACAGCTTTACTTAAAGTAAATGAATAAAAGAATCATCCGCTTTTTGATTTGTATTTGTATCATACTGTACATAAATCTTTATTATTTACAGATATATTTTTATAATCAAATTCTCTATATATTACAAAATGTTAAAAAAAAAGAAAAAAAAAAGCTAAAATCACTAAAATTACAATAATTTGAGACCTAAAAAATTGTTCTACTGGATGGGCAACGGCTTATAATATTTGGAGAATCAAGTCACACATAATGAGGCCTCACTCAAAGTTTTTCTTAACTTTGAGTAGAGATATGAACGAACATTGATACTCCCTATATTATAATATGGTAAGAGAAATATTGATATGTTAACCGCGAAGCGGCCAAGGGGCCCAGCCCTCTAGTATTTTTTAAATTATTAAAAATTAGGTTAAATTTGTAAGTTTGAACTTCATCAAAAATATTTATTTATTATTTTTTTTTTTTTTAATGGGCAGATTAAAAAAAATATTAATTTTATAATTTAAATATATGAATTAAACTGCAATAATCTAAATTAGATAAAAAGTCCGTACGTTTGTAATTTTCCAAGTACTTAATAACCAATATGCTAAAAACAATTTTCAAATATTCCTTAATTATTAGTAAAATAATAAAAATACTATTATATAATTTAGTAATACTGTTATTAAAATAAACAACCATAAAAAGAAATTGATATCATGAATAATAAATAGGCTATATAAATTTATTAATTAACAAAAAATAAAGTTAATAATTATCGGTTAAATTAATTATTTTAATAAAACTGAGAACTATTATAAAATATATTAATTCATTTTAAGACAAAATAATTCCATTTCCATTCTTTTGATCTCTGTGGTGAAGTGTTACTAGTATCTCTGTTTTTAATTCAGGTTAGATTCCCGGTAAGGTATGGCCTTTTTTTTTTTTTACATGCTACAAATTTTCATACTTTATATATCTAGTATATTGGGATTAGAAATGGGTATTTAGTTCTCCTCCTAATCTCAGAAAAGAAATGGTGGAAAACTATACTATGGTCGAGAAAGAAATTTTTAATAATTTTTTTTTTACCCAAAAAGTAAAATAATAATATGATAAGCGTCACATATAACTAATATAACTGTTGTTACCCTTTTTATTTATATTTTAGCTATTATTTTAAGTAAAATATTATTTCCGTAAAATAATGTACATAAAAATTAACGGGTAATAGAAAAAATTCGGTTCATTTGTTTGTAATAAAATTTATTTTATTAAAATATGTTTTTAATGTACGAGTTTTTAAATTATAATTTTTGTTTACTGGATGTAACAAGCGTTTTTATCGCCTAATAATAATATATACAAAATTAAGATTTGACGAAAAAAAAATTATTGGATAAAAAACGATGTAATTAATTAATAAAATTATGTTATAAACATTACTATAAAATATACGAGATGAATATAATAGAACAAAAAAAAAATCTGTAAAAAATAAAAGTAAATAATATTTTTTGGCGATGCACTCAGAATAGATATATATATATATATATAAATTGTCGGTTGTATTGAATTTTAACCTTAACTCGGCTGTTATGAGACCCGAATCTGAATCTTAAGTTATATTTGCAGTTAATTGTTTTTAATATTTCATGAAAAAATACCGTACGTACTGTAATAGAACAAATTATGTTGGCTCCAGTAGTACAGTTAGCTTCTTTGTATATTACCTAAATCAAAACTAATGAAACTATTTTCCAAAAATTATAAATTCTACATTGTTGTTATAAAATAATAACTGATTTTTATAAAATAAATTTTATTTCTAAAATAATTTTTTTATTTAGATCGGTAAACAAATTTATGACGTTGTCTTACGCGAGATGTGCTACGCGTATGTAACTGGACTGTTTTTTTTTTCTAAATTACTATTAAATCGGAAAAAAAACTTATAAAAACTGGACATAAATCCTTTTAATTATTTTTAAAAACTGCTATTTTTAATAGAAATATATATATATTTTTTTTTTTCAATTTCAAAGTTCTTTTTGAATCACATTATTACCAAGCGATAAGTAAAATAAAAAAATGATCGATTTATGTCTCGCTCACTAAAATACTGTGAGACCGAAATTTTTGGTCCCAGTTTTTCTATTATAACTACACAGAATTTATGATAAAAGTGAAATTTTTTACTGAAAAAGTATAGATTGAAGTGAAAAAACTACAAGAAAACCTACTTTACGTTTCCGTCGCCGTCATTATTTCGCACCGATTTTCAGAGTACAACATTCTTCATACGTTTGATTAACCATTATACCCTACACACAAACATCAAATTTAAAGTCACTCACAAAAACTCACTCCCCTTTGTGACTCAGTGCATGAAAAATACACCACTAAACAGTCGATATAACCTCAAATTGAGGTTTTGTTATCTGCTGTCGAGTTAGACTGAGCGTAACTAAAGAAGGACTCAACCAATCTTCTTCAAATTTTTACATATACAACTTCAGATACACTGCTAAATAAATAAAGTATTGAGTAAATTTCAACGAAATTTACTCAATAGGTTTGAAGATTTTCGAGCCCATATATTTTATACATAGGCCTTAGGAGTATATATATATATAAGGAAATTAAATTTTAAGTGAATGATATTTTCGTACCCCTCATACCTCATAATGTAAAGAAAATTCAATTTCACCCCTCTAATCTCACCGTGCGAGTGAAAGTAACTTTTGTTTGAAAAGTTAGTAAAAGAAATTGGAGAGAAATTTTTTTTTTGAGTTTTGATTGTAGAAGTCAACCTGTTAAAATATTAAATATTTAAATATGATTTTTACAATGCAGGATTTCGTTTATAAAATCAAAGAATAAAAAATTAATTTTAAAAAAAGTGACTTGTTTTGTTTCTCTACATTTTCTTCGTACATGAGTTTTACGTAAATACATTTCCAAATAATTTTTCAATAAAGTAGAAGGTTCTATGCAATAACATTAATAGTACTTTAATTCATATAAAATTAAATTTAGAAAGGTCAGTATAAATTAATTACAGTTCCAATGGTAATAACTACAAAAAAAAAAAATTACTTGAAAAAATTTTCTAGTGTACTTTTATAATATTAATTCATTTTTATCAAGTAAAATATACTTAAAATAGGCTTATTAAAAAAAAAAAAAATTAAACTTTTTAAATTCCGACTTTTAAAGTTGGTGTTAAAATTAAAGAAATAAAGAGTTAATAGCTTATATTTGGTGTCAAATTAAAAATAAAAAAAAAACGAAATTTGACCATAATAACCTGAGGATTGAATATGTAAAAAAAAATTCATATGGGCCGAATTACGAACTTCCTCTAACTTTTTTTATTGTATTTAAAAAAATGTAGAAACTATCTGACTAAAACCGCTGTTAAAATATTAACAGCGATCTTGATTAGCGATCTTAACATTATTTTAATGTTAAGATCTTTCATTTTAATTAAAAAAAAAAAAAAAAAATACAAGAACATGATAATAAAATATAATAGACAATAATAATTGTAACGAAATTTTACTATACGGGTGTCATTTATTGATCACAGAAAAAAAAACTCGACCTGTAATTTAACAAGCTAACAAATGTAACAATTTAATACGTAATAGAAATTAAAAACTCCAAAAATATTTAAAAAAATAATGAGTAAAATTATATAAATATTCACATAGCTTAATTTCTTTTATTTTAAAATGTTACGCAAAATACGTTTTCCATTAAATTTTATTATAATTGATCATAATCATAAATTAATATGTATAAAAATATTTTCAGCTATCCGGCCGTTTAAATGATAATTCTTAATAGGTAAATAATGATTTGTAAAATATTCCACACAGAGTAAAAATGAGTTTGTCCAGAATGCACTGAGATATTACTAGCAAAATCCCTGATCTTAGGCTATTACTGATTTTTTATCCAAAATTTTGCTACAGATATACTGAAATCTTAAACTATTATAGTCGCTTAATAAAAAAAATTCATAATAAATTATAAGATGATGCAAAAGATTTACGAATAAACATGCTTACTTCTAAAAACCTTCTGATAAAATTTAACTTCCAAAAACCATTAAAAAAAATCAATTAATCTGATGTATGTCTAAGTGTTAGGTTTCGGAATTTTTCGAACTGGATAAAAATTGTTAAATACTTTTAATAAGGGTTATACTTTTTTGGTCCGTGAAGAAAAAGATACTTTTTTACATTTCGTGTATAATAAAAATAATAATAATCTAATTATTTAGCTAAATACGAGTACAAATAGTTTTCCGTTCTGTAAAAATAATAATAAAATATAATGTAAGTAAAATAATGTGAATAAATCAAGTTGTTTAACTTTGCCGGTAATTGATTTGAGAAATGACTTCTAAAATTCCTCTATTTCCCCATTCCTTTAAGGTTCCGAGTCAATATATATATTTATAAACCGCGATATATATATATATTTATAAACTGCTATGCCAAATTTGAAGATTTTTGGTCAAGCTATTCTCAAGTTATTAAATCAAGTAGATACAATTAATTATAATTTACCGACGTTTTCCCCTTTTCTCAACATTTTATGACCAAATAAATAATAAAAAAAAACAAAATACAAAAAAGTGAATATATAATTTTTGACATGATTACTTGGTTTTTTTTCCATTTAACAGCCGTGGTGGGGGAGAAACAACAAAAATATTCATTCAAGGTAATGATAAATTGTAAAAAAAAAAAAAAATTGTCATTCTTTTACTAAAAAATACTATTAGTTAAATAGAAAAAAAAGAAAATAGATTTTGTTGATGGAATTGCCCTCCTCCATAGTGTTTTGATAATATGTATTATAGTCATGTTCTTATTTAGCTCAGATTAGTTTTAAGGCTAAAAAAAAAAAAAAATAAAAAAAAAAAAAATATAGTTTGAGAAACGCTTAGGGAAAACAGTTAATAAAATAAATTTGTACATAATTACGTTAAACTTTTTAATATTATTAACATTATCAGTAAACAAACTATTAAAAATCAATGTTATACATTTATTGGTCATTGATTATTATGAATTAACAAAATTATCGAAAATATTACATCGTTATTAATATTACTGTAATAATAATAATGCTAGTAATACTCACTAGTAATAATACTACTAGCCATATAAGTAATAATACTAATAATCACACACACACACGCACACTCACACGCACGCACAAACAGATTTTCATGGTACTTTCAATCCTTAACTTTCTGCTAAGTAGATATTTTTGCAATTATTTTGTAGTAGAATAAATTGCTCTGTTGGATGTACAGTTAAATTCTTTTCAGATAACTTATAAGGTACACATTTTTTAGAAACAAAAAAATTAAATTATTAACACAAATGATTTGAAAATGATTTTATTTTATTTTTTATATTTATTTATTTGTATGCGATCATAAAATATTTAAATAGTGAATTAATATAATGTAATAATAATATTAATAATATACAACTTGATGTCAAAGTGATATTCAAAACACTTTCACGCAAAACTTCACCGAAATAGGTTGAAAATTTTTGAATAAATTAATATTAAAAAATATATTAAAAAAAGTGTAAAAAAAATTAATTCAAAATTTTTTTTTTTTAAAACCGTTTTGATTTTGTATGATTGTAGGCTAATCATTTTAAGATAACACTTACTTTCTTATTACCATAAAATACAATTATATAATAATAATAATAATTTATTATATTATATATACAAATATTAGTGATAATTTCTTACCGTAAATTCTTTAAGTTTCTTTTTTACTTTTCTTTCAATCAAGAAATAAGTTTTACTTATACGGTTTTTTTTTGCGATCGGTTTGATTTCATATGGACGGCGTTTTTTTTTTTCTCGGATATTGTCAAAAGTTACACCATATTTAATTTACTCGAACTATTATCATTACTGTTCTTGGCCTCTTTTATTTTTAATTTGTAAAACGTTGATATATAATAATAATATTAAATAAATACATTATTAAATTAGTAGTATATAATACAATGTAATATAATATCGTAGATAATTATACAGTAATTAATATTTTCTCACAAATGATTATTTTTTTAAGATAAAATTTTACGCTTAATAAATAATTTATAAAGTAATATAAAATTAATATGTTTAAATTAAATCAGTGAAAATACTTATGTACATTATTAAGAATAAATAAATAAAAAAACCCGTCAACATATACTATTTAATAAATATAAAGTTTCTACAAAAAAAAAACTAGTATTTTTCTTAAAAGATTAAAAAAAAACGGATTATTACTGACTGTCAGCATCTATTAAATTTAAATTTTATTAAGAAAAATTGGTTTTATAAAAAAAAAAAAAAAAAAATGCTTTAGAGATGTTAAATATATCCCGAAGATAGATAATGAAATTATAAGATATAATAATGAAGAAAACACAACAAATTAACATTGTACGTAACCAAATCTAAAACTGGATGATAATAAAAAATAATAATAATAATAACAAAAATATTTAAATATATCTTTTTAAATAAATAAATTTTTTACGAATAAATTTATATCGTATATCTAATATTTATTAATGTAATTAAACTAACATAAAATATAAATGTAAAATAATGCATTCTTTACAGAAATAAAACTTAAGAGAGTCGACCTATTTACTATCTCGTATAATTATATAAAATCTACTAGTTTCTATGGGTCTATTACTCTTTTACGTTAAAACTACTCAACCGATTGAGCTAAAATGATTTTTGCACCTATGAAAATAATTTTATGAAAATAATTTTTGCACCTAGAAAGAAAGTAGGAAAATATAGCCGTTACGAATGTTTCACCGTTTCAAAATGATAACCGGTTTTTTTTTTGCGGTAACAACCGGATTATGTTTCTTGCCGATATTAAATTTTACTATGGCCAAACCGTTGATAAAATCAAATTCAAAAACCGCTTGAAATATATTTAAATAAATTTTCTGTAAAAAGATGTTTCTTTGTTTTTTCCAATATCCTTTCGGTTACAGAGAAAAGTCGCTTTAAATGTACCACAAGTTCGGCAAAATTTTAAAGCTTTAGACTAGCCCTTCACTTTTCAACTACCTTCAATTTCCACTTAAAGTTGATTTTTCCATGACAGTAAATAAATTATTATAATGGCAGACGCTTCAAGTGGCTGGTCTGCGTTTGGAGAGTCAATGCTTCTCACATGGCTTCTAGAGTTTCATATGGGAACAATCTATATATTATTATAACAATCTATACACACATTACATATATACTCACATCCATACATACAGAGATTTAAAAGCTATAAATAAGTTCTTTCTTTAGATTATGTTGTTCACAAACTCTTCCACAAAAAAATAAAAATAAAATACTTAACAAATTAAAAAATCATAAAATAAAAATAATTTAAAAAAGAAACGAAGTACGGTTACCTCCTCTTGGTTTTTTGTTGAGTAACGCTATGATTCCTGCAAAATATTTTTTTACTTCTATGAAGGACGGCTGACCAGCTATAACTACTATTTTTAAGCTGGGGTTGGATTACTTTGAAACCCATATGCTTCAAAAGGTCTTGTGTCCTGAGCTGACCATACTGTTGTTCTGAAGAAATTACAAGACATTAATAGTTTTTATAAATTAAACAAGCTTTAATTATTATTTATCAGAATTATTCTCACAACATGAGAATAATAAACATAGTCGGAGGTCCAGAGGGCGGAACTCTGACCAGCTAGTTTTATATAAGGTTTAGGTTAATTTATCATTTTGTTAACTCAATTTTTGGAATTTAACTTCTTTAAAAATATTGATTTTGACTTTATAATGTACAGGGTTGGATCTACAAACTTTATTTACTTAGTGGGGGTATTTATTGCCATGGAAAAGCATATTCCTAACCGATATGATGAACTAAAGTTTTGCGTTTCTATTTCTATAGCAACTGCCGTTAATTTATTTATTCTCATTTTATTCCATTTGCCTAAAACACTTTTTTCATGTAAAATACTCGGGTTATTTCCATGTAAACGTTCTCCATGTAGGAACGTAGCATCTCTGTTTTTCATCCGAAAATTCTATGTTCGAGTTATAGCATTTTTTACGCGGTACAAAAAAGTAATTTATCATTATCGTCATTCAGCAGTTGCTACAGAGTGCCAACCAGAATAAATGGACTATATAGGAGTTAATTGTTAAACCTTTATATTCAAGTCAATTAAAGACATTTAACACAAATATTTATTCTTCCGAGGAAACAATTTGCAGTTATTTCATTGTGTTAAATATATATATATATTTTGATAAATTATAAATATATATATATATATATATATATATAATATTTATAATATTATAAATTTTTTGTTGTGATATAAGAAATAACTTTAAGCAAACGTATCGTTTATAACCAAATTAAATCATTATTTTAATAAATTTTATTATATATAATCGTATATCGTATTTGCAGGAAAATATAAAATATTAAACTAGTGATCTTTAAAAACATACCCAAAACTAGTGTAAGAATTTCTATTTTAATAAACCATATAAACTTATGGTTGTTTCTGGCTATATATCATATAGAAAGTATGATAAATGCTTTTCATTTTGAAAGAAGATGATGACATTAAGGAGATCAGAAGATTTTTATTAAAACGAACAAAAATTCAAGCTCTTAATGAAATAATTAAAATTAAAAACTTATAATACAAGCCTATAATACTTTTTTATTTTTTATATTAAATGATAATTAATGATGGTTGGTTTTAACCCTGGTTTTAAATTGACCATAATAATTTTATAAACAGCTGCTAAAAAATAACGCTTCTGTTGGTATAACAACAGTATCTCAAGTTTTAAACGATACTCTTTTTCATTCAGGGTACAAATTCAAGAAGAATTTTCTATAATATAAAATTACATAAGCCTATAACAATTTTATTTTAAAATTTAAAGGTTTTTTCAAACTTTTAAGTGTAATTTTTTTTTAGAAAAGCGATACTTAGATATGAACAAAAAAAAATTTAATATAGATATATAAACACTTAATTTTAAGATTTTAACAGATTGTGAGCGAGTTGTTTTTTTCATTTCTTTAATTTTTTTTTCATTAAGCTAATTTTAAAAATATTTTTATTGAATTTATTCCTATAATTACAGGTTGACGTCCAATTATACAATTTACTTATCCCCTTTTTTCCATATGTTGATGAGAAATTAATTTTATTAAGCTGTGAAAAAAAAATAACAAGTCTTACCGAGATACGAACTCAGAATTTGCCAGCTGTAAGGCAGAAATACTTTATTAACTATTTCAGTAATTGTTCATTATGTAAGAAAACAAGCTATTATTATTATTAAAAAAAAAAGTAATAATAAATAATTAGAAATATTAAAACAAAATTATTACTATTATATTTATATTTTATAATCACATATCATTTTACATTTGTAATAAAATTTAGTTTTTATTTAAAATTAAAATAAAAATAATAAATAAATATAAATAACAATTAAGTTAACTGTTTTTTAAGTTAATACGTTAATTTATTTCAGTTAGTCAGCGATAAAAAGTAATACAACCTTTTGCTTATTCTTGGCTACTATAACGGGCGTACCCCGCCCCACAAGAATAATTCTTACTTCACTGTCACTCACTCAATCTCTCTCTCTCTCTCTCTTTACCTATCTTTCGCTTTCTGTCTTATATCCTTTCACTCTTTTAACGTCACTATCTATTTCTTTTTTTTTTTAATCTTTATTAATATTATATAATAATAGAAAAAATTATTTAATAACAATAAAAAGTGTTATCAGTGTCATCGTATTTAAGTAGGCTGCATTTTAAAATATCTGATTCAGACAAAACACGATTTTCTTACAAAAATTACCGCATAAAAAAAGATTAAAAAAATTTTGTATCACTTTCTCCTTATTTTTATCCGTTGTAATTATTATATTATTTTATTAATAATATAAATAAATGTTTACCTTATTTCTTTTAAGTTTTTCAATAAAAACATATTAAAAATAAATAAATTTCGATGATAATAATAATAATAATAATAATAGTAATAATAATAATAATAATTATTATTATTATTAAAAATAACTGCGGTTTTTTACAGAAAATTCATAGTAACGTCGCGTCGGGATTATTAAAATGTAAGTTTTCTTAACATTAACTAAGTGAAATGAATAATCTTATAAACAGAATGATTTGTCTTTACTTTAGCAAATAATCAAGTTCAAAACTTTTTTTTGTACAATTAATATGTTAAACACTTATTTACGGAGCTAAAAACTTTTAAACTATAATTTTTTTTTTTTTAAACTGGTTGATTGAAAATAAAAGATCAAAAAAGTGATAAATTCGAAAATCTTGATGATTATAAAAACCTTATACTGTCTTCAGGAAAAGATTAATAATTGACTGAATAGCCGGATTACAGTTCTGGATATAGAAAAAAAACAGACTTCATATGTTAAGTTATAAAAGTTGGTCGCTCGAGAAAACTGGAAACGTTGCGGCGTTTCCTTTACCGCTACATACATCATAGAATAATAAATAAAAAAAATTTATTATTAAAGACTTTCCTTTAATTATTTATAAAGATTAAATTTTTCGCTTATTTACTGCTTTATTACATTTTCCTCTTCATCACGTTTAGCGCTTTCGATGATATCACTTCTTTGTCAAATTATACATATCAAATTTAGATTAAAAACAGCATAATTGTTTTAAAAATTTTAAATATGTAGGTGGTATATTTACCATCTCAGTATTTTTATCTATATTTTTATAAAAATTATTTATTTTTATAAATAACTATATTCATCTGTTAGGTTGGAATTTGTTCTATTATTTATTAATTTTCCTTTAATTTATACATTTGAATTCTTCACAAAATCAATTCAATGTAGTTCATGCAATAATTATGAATTGAAATTAACGGTGATGTCAATTATTTAAAAAAAAAAAATTGAAAAAATGAATATGAAAACGAGTTAATAATCTGAGATTTGGGAAATTTATTTAAAACGCTATGATAAATATGTTTCAAAATTAGAAAATATTATTTTTTTATTTTAGTTATAATCAGCCAAAGTAAATGCTTTAAAAAGAAAGCTTTATAAACAGTCTCTTTTTTTTTTTGGAGAATGTTTTTCAAAACCACTTTAAAAGAAATCAAAAAACGTAAAATTGACGAAGTTAATTTTTATATATACTTCATCAAGATCTGAGACTTTTCTGAGATATTATTGAATGAATTCGATTGCTTTTGATAGTTAATCTGGTATAAATTTTATCTATTTATGAAATTTATAAATATATTAATTAATTTTCATACAAGTAAGTGATTTAAGTAAATCTAAAAAAAAAAACAAAACCTAAAAAAAAAATTACTCTAAAAATTTTTTATACTATTTCAATATTTTATCTTTACGTAGAAAAAAATTTCAGTAGCTTTTAAAAATATTTATAAAATTACTAAAAAACATAGGAAGCTTTTCATTAAAAAATGATGAACTTTTTATTACAAAAATCAGTAAAAAACGAAAAATTATCATAAAGGAACATGATAAAACGTTTTTTTAGCGGATTTCTATATAATTTGAAAATCGCTACTGCGCCTAATCACGTATACATGTTAAGTATATATGTATAATATTTTTTCGTCCGTTCGACCGGACGCAAATCTTTCAATGATTTTGACAAAACTGGGTGGAGGTGATGTAAATTGGAAAGCCTATTGATTTTCAAGTGAATTATAGGAACCAAAGTTACAACCAAAAAAAAAAAAACTGGGTTTTTGGATATATTTTCAAGGTTAACTAAATCCAGAAATCAGCTTTTTTGATGCATTTACTGCAACGTTTTTTTTTTTTTTTTTTTTTTTTAAATTCGAGAATTTTAAATTATCAACGAATAATTTTCAAACTAAATGGAAATTATTTTTCTATAAAACTTTTTCTCAGCAATTATGCATTCTTTTTTCAGCGGTGTTCATTGCTGTTATTTAAACTCATTTTAAAGTGGTTAATGAGTTATAAAATAATACATCTAATCTAAATTAAATTTGATTCATTTAATATGTTGTTTTTGAAAATTTCTTTTTTTTCCCTTGTAGAATTTAATGTTAAGTTAATTTTGATTCGGTGAATTTTTATGTACTATCTGAAAACTTTGCATATTGTGTTTAATATTTATGAATATAAGTTCTATCCTCCCATGAAAAAACTAAAGAGGAAATGTTAAATTCATTGGCTGTTAATTTATAGATTTAATTAATTTGAATGCGATGATTCCGTTGTTTACCGCTTTGATGTACGCTGGTTGGTTTTATATGCCATTTTTACCGACTTTTGTTAAAAAAAAAAAAAAAGTACGGTATGTCTTTCGGTCACACAGTGAGATTGGAAGGAAAAATGAATTTTCTTTAGTTTTGACTATGAGTAGTACGAAATTACCATTTACTTAAAAGTTATAGATAGGCCTATAGATAAAATTTGTGGTTCGAAAATCTCCAAAACTACGATATCGTAGAAATCTAGATACGCTGTAGTAGTGTATTTAAAGTTGTGCAAGGGAAGATTTAATGAAGACTGATTCAGTCATTCTTCAGTCAGCCTCAATTTAATGTCGACAACAGATCTCAAATTGCGGTTGAGTTAACTTTATATTGGTGTATTTTTCATACGCGCTTATGCAGTGAGTCGCAGTGATGATTGAATTTAAATTTGATGCTTGTGGGTAGGGGATAATTATTATTCAAACGTATATAGTGCGTTTCTAATTGCGGAATAATGAAGGGGTTGGAAATGAAAAGTCGGTCTTCTTGACCAGAACTGGCAAGAGATTTTTATTTGAAATTTTCAAACCAAAGCATAACTTTCTTTCTTAAAAACTGGAAATAGGGATTAATAACAGCATTGATATCAATTACTCCATAAAAGGAACTGCATAATTAACTCTAAAATGATCCTAAAGAGGAATAGTTCTGGTATAATTAGAAAGCAAAGAGAAAAAAAAGCATTTTTTAAATAATTTTTAATATTTCTGTAAAAAATGGTCTATTCGTTTAAGATAATTAATGCGCGAGTGGATACAAACACTTTATAAAACGTAAGGTTTTAAAAAAAAT
>JAAAKQ030310835.1:0-39828 GCA_010016005.3 Zanna intricata
CCAACACTGTATTCTTTGCGGCTTTTGAGAAAAATGGTAAAAACCGCAAAAAATCGAAGACGAAAATTGAACTTTTCTAGGCAATATTCTAGTTTTTCTAAAACGTTTTATATATTTTTTTCTGATTAAATAACAATTAATTTAAATAGCAAACTTATTTATTTATAAATAAAAATTATTTTATTAAAAATATTATTTTTAGATTATTATTAAATCCTGATAAAACACCAAATAAAAATTGTTTTCCATATGAATTTTAGATATTCACATAAGAATTAAACACACCAAAAATCAAGTTGATATTTACACTTTTTACTGAGAAAGGATCTTTTTTGGAATTCCCTAGACAATTAGAAAATTTTTTTCTAATTGGCAATAGACAATTTTTTTAAGCAATCGGCCAAAAATCGATGTATTTTTAATAGCCAATAAGAATCGGGGGGTGAAAAATATGCATGTTTCAAAATGAAAACTCAACATTTAACGTGAACAAAATATATTGTAAGAAACATTTATTATACAGGAATTCAATACTCAAACATTGCCGGCGTCCATGGCGGGAGTGGTAGCATCTCTGTCTTTCATCCGGAGGTCCCGCGTTCGAATCCCGGTCAGGCATGGCATTTTCACATACGCTACAAATCATTCATCTCATCCTCTGAAGATATTTCTAACGGTGGTTCCGGAGGTTAAAAAAAAAAACAAAAAACATTATCATTCAAATAATAATAATGAACAGTAAAACGATAATAAATATTTTGAACAGATAATATATTAATTTTGCAATTTTAATTTCATACATATTACAATAAATTTTCTACATATTATTTTCGTTTAATTAGGTGGGAATGCATGTTTCAAAATAAAAAATAAAAATTACAGAATAACCATTTATATTACCATTCTTATATTCATTTATATTTATTTATTTTATAAATAACTTTGTAAGATTAATGAGCTAACCTTACAAGTTAATTAAAATGTTTTGAGTATTTAAATAAAAAATTGAGTAATTATTGCAATTATTAATTATTTAAATAATCCAAAAATTACTGTTAATTTTCGAGGTTAGCGATCGAAGCGAGTGTAGGTTAAGTTTGGTTGATTATAATTATAATTTAAATCTACAATTATAAGCAATAATGCTTGTATTTTTAATATGTAGAATATGTTAATAAGGAGAATGTTAAAAACGACCTGTATAAAAGAGCATGTTACTTTGTTATTGGGTTATTTCTCCAACCTGGTTATTTTTAATATCAATATTTCCTGCTATTTTGAAACATGCATATTCCCATCTAATTCATATTGAATATTAAAAATACATCGATTTTTGATCTATTGGTTAAAAACTTAGATGGTTTTTGTTAGGGGGGGGGGGAAATTCCGAAAAAGATCCCCGATAAATTAAAAAAAAAAAAACAGTAAATCTCATAGTTATACCATTTTAATTCATTAATCTCTGAATTTAAAAGAATCCTTCCTTAGTAAGCATTTAAACCGTAAAAAGAACGACCTTCACCTTATTTATTTATCTCCATGGCTGCTTTGCCGGTACTATATGTTTACTTGCGTTTTTCGATACGAGAAGGGGATATTTAGCTGGTCGTGGCTCGTTTCGCTCGGCCTTCCGTTTAATCTGAAGGTCTGACGGCTCTGTCTTTTGGACCCTGCTATGTTCATTAAACTCATTCTTGTCAGAATAATAACCATAAATAAAAATTAAAACCTGTTTAATTTATAAAAAAATATCAGCGTACTGTAATTTTTTCAGAGCAACAATTTTTTTCGGTACGGGACCAGAAATTTGGATTGATCTAAGAATGTGGATTTCAAAACTGCCTGCTTCATCTTAAAAATATTAGTTGCTACTGGTTATCCGTACTTCGTACGGGTAAAAATGTGTTTTGCCCGGTTCTTAGCGTTACCTGAAAACTCCACTAGGAAGTGACCGTACTTCATTTCTAATTTTTTTTTTAATCACTTTTATTTTATGTTTTTTAGTCAAATAGTCGGTGGCAGATGTATCCAGTCCCGTTGCACGTACAGTAACAATATTTATGTTGGTTGAGCCTCCTTTAAAGTATCAGAATTCTAAAAAACCCGGAAATATTTTTTATATACATATCTGAAAACTATTTACACGTCTCATTTTAGTGAATATCTCGTTTAGTATAGTTAGAAATGAGAAAATTTTGAAAATATTGTACAATGTTTTTTACACCTTTCAATATTGAATTTCAGAAAATTTAGAAATTGTTTTTCTAAATATTTTTAAGAAGACTACACTCACTAAAAATCAAATTGATATCTTTATTTGTTACCGAGAGAAAAAAAAGAAGTAAATTTCATTATTAGTCTATTTTAACCCTTTAAACTCGGAATTTCAAAAAATCATTTCTTAATATGCACTTACACTGTAAGAAGAACATTTAGACAATGTTTCATCAATTTACCTTCACCAATTTTATTGGCCGTTGATGAATCAGACAGTCAGTTAGTGAGTCAGGACAAGTTATTTTAGAGGTACAAATATTTTTAAGTTTTCGATTTGATATTTAGAATATCTTAAAATTTATTTGAAAGTATTCCTTACGAAACAGGTTTACGGGATAGTTATTTAATTTTAAATATTAAAGCTTTCTTTCCGGCTTCTTTCTTTTATTTAACAGTCATTTACTTCACCAATGACACGGAATCGCTCCGTCTAGTCTCTCGTTCACATTAAAATACGTTTCTTTTCTTCTATCATATACAGATTTGATATACGAATATGGCTTTACTTATTAATATATTTTACATAATATTTAATTGTTTTATTACAAAATGACCGATACGATTTCGTTATTTTAAGAAAAATTCTGAATATTTTACCGTAAGAATGATGTGTGATGATGTTGAATTACTAAAGTTTAAAGGTGGTTTGGTTTTAAGGTGGACTGCTAGCAAGAAGGTGTGGATTATCTGGGTGTGATGGCCAGCAGCTCTAGGCAGGATGGTTAGAGGTTGGGGAGGCACGAGCTGAGATGCAAAGTGCGGCTCGCTGGGGGGAGGAAGAGGGGGGTCACTTGTATTGATCTGTGACCAACGGAGGGCCTAGGTTGCCCCCTCTAGGCGCTTCTTATGCACTGGTCACCCCGCGGCACTCAGTATGCAAGTTACATCGCACTCCCTCCTCTAGTTCCTCCTCGTCACCGCTCTTCATCCACCGCGGCCACCACCTCTTCCTCCTTCTTTCTCGCTCGCGCCACCCTTCAGCCTTATGAAACCCACACCCGGGCGGGATACCCTCCATTCGTTGCAGAACACTGACTGGTCACTCCCTTCTGGTGAACAACAAAGTCACTCGGTTACGCTTTGAAAACCACAAAGCTCTTACACTCTTTATAGGTTTATATACATTCAATTGCTTACTGTTGTCCTAAGTCCCACAAATAAAACTTTAAGAGGATATAAACGATTTGAAAGGATCTTTTTAAGTACCGCACATCCATTATACTCCTCTTAAAGAATGTCTTTTGAAGTTTGCGATGCTTTTTTATTTAAATATCTTACACTTCAAATACTTTGCCTTTCAACCAACTTAAAATCCGTAAATGAATAAAAATTGTTACTTACTGTTTAACTTGAACGTTAACTACACTTATTTATGAAATTTAATCTAATCAGCATTATAAAAACTTATATACAGTATTCATTGTGTTTAAAAATGTCATATAATTTATATACATAAAATATAATATTTCTCAAAATATAATTAGTTTAAATATAACAAGTTTTAATAATTTAAAAATTGTTACAAAATCTTTTCACAGTTATAATTTTGTACGTTATTAATTATTTTTTACTACAACTTTTGTTACATGTAGAGAAATTTCGAACAGTTTTATAGTAAAATCATTGTGTGAAACTTGGTTAATTAAAAATATTAAATAAAATTATTTGAAAAATTCGCCCGTAAATATGTGTGTTATGTGAACTGAGTGATAATTATAATAAAGATAATAACATGTTTATGTTACTACAAAAGAAATGTAATAGAAGAAAATTAATATTGTAATACGTAAGAAAACTTCTTTGTATATTGTAAAATAAAATTACAGATAAAGAAAACTAAATACAGTATTACTGTTTGAAAAACCGTTATATTATTTTTATGAAAAGAGATGTTTAATAATAAAGTTTAGGAGAAACAGAGAAAGAAAAGTTTCATATTTTTAATTCAATTTTTGTAAACAATAAAGTGAAAGTGCTTTAGTTAGATACGGTATTTAATTTACTTAACTAAATATACATATTTGAAAAATAATATAATTAATATTACTTTTAAATAAAATAAAACTATTATATAATTTTAAAGTAAATGTTTATTTATAACCTGCAGAAAAATATTTTTTATAAATGACTTTTTATAAATTTTTTACAATTTTCATAACCCTCTTCACACCTAGTATGTTTTATAAATATTATTTTAACAATCATATTTTTCTTGTACTTTATTACATAAAAAAAATATATTTCTGAAAAACTGTACATCGTAGTTACGAGATCTGTTCACAAAATAACCAAATATTTTTAATTACACGTTAGAGGAGTTATTTAGTTTATTTAGCTTCTTGTTACGTTTTCTTATTTCCTAAATTAAATCAGTGATGAAAGGACGCCTTTTTGAGACTATTGATCACATTAAAGTAAATTTTTCACGGACCTTAGAGACCATTTCAAATGAAGCTATCCAGAATGAAATGAAAACACTACTGGGAAAAGTATGTGAGTAGGGGGGGGGGGTACTTTGAAGGAAACAAGGACCAATAATTGTAACATTAATATTAAAGATTAAAAAAATAAAATTCGATTATTTTCTGAACAGATCTCGTTTTTTTTTTTTAAATTCTTTTTCTTTAATATTAAGAAACTTGGCCATAAAATAAACCAGTATTAAATTGAACGTAATTAGTGTTTACGCGTGCGTGTGTCTAATATAATAAAATCTTTCATTTTACAAACTTAATGATAATATAAGTATTGCAGAATATTCATATAACAAAAACTGTAGTTTGATTATAATAAAGCCATAAAATCATTAAAAAACAATTTTTTTTATTATTATTAAATTAAGTTAAAATATTGTACATAAAACGAAACAGGTGAATTATTTAAATAATATTAGGGAAAAAATTTTCTTACATTAATTTTTCTTGCCAGTAGATTAATAAAGTTAGGTTCATATGAGAGGGCTAAATAAACAAATTTAAATTAAAAAAAAAAACTTTTTATTTTAATTTACTTAAATTATAATAGAATAAGAAAATTATTATTTTTTAAATATCTTTTTATTTATACTTGCATAAACAATTAAAGTCATCAGCGTGACCGGAATGTAACTGTAAATAAAATGTACCGGTAAACTTGTTGTCTTGAACAAACTCAGGCCGACCATTCCTGAGTCGTGTGATTAATTAAATTCCAACATCCAAAATGCAACAAATCGCAACACACCACCTTCTATTGCGATATTTACACCGAGGACAGAAGAGAGGTGCTTGCAGTAATTGGCGAGATTACGCCTGACAAAATAGTAGCAGCTATGACGCATGGTCCTAGAAATTAGGCCTTGGTCACTAGCATGATTGGTAGTATTATGAGAACGAAGGCTTTTGAAGAATTACAATATGGTAGAAAAGAGTCTGGAGGGGAAGAGGAATAATTGGGCAAGGCAGGGCATTGCAAAAGATCATAGACCTGGTGGGGGTATCCCTTCGGGGGGGCCCTCATTAGAGGCAAGAAAAGGAGAAGACGTAGTCCCGGCTGCCCGGGTGGTGCTGTTGGGAACGGCGTAGCCAGCCCAGTATGGCCATTCGGGTGGTTAGAAGCAGTGGCTACCCCCCCCCCCCCTACAAGGGCCGAATTATACTGGAAAAGCGGGTCCTGCCTAATATTTATAGCCGTATAAAATAAGTAACCTTTACTTTGATTCGAACCTCAGAACTTTTGACTTCAAAAATCAGCTTTTAAACAATTGATTTGCGAGGGCTAGTTAACAACCTCTCTCTTTTTTCCTGTTTAGCCCCCGGAACTACCGTAAGATATTACTTCAGAGAATGAATGAGGTTACATGTATGAATGTAAATGAAGTGTAGTCTTGTAAAATCTCAGGTCGACTATTTCTGAGATGCGTGATTAATTGAATCCCAATCACTAAAGAACATCATTATCCACGATCTAGTATTCAAATCCGAATAAAAGCAATTACCTTTACTAGGATTTGAACCTTAGAACCCTCAATTCGATATCAGTTGGTTTACGATGACGAGTAAAACCAACCCGATTGATGGATTAAAAATTTGAATATTAAAAAAGTGCAGTTTAAAATACAAAAATAAATCATCTGTTCATTATTTTAATTAAATATAAAAATAATTATGTAGGAAAAATTGATTATTTTATTTGAAGAAATATGTATACATCAACCTGTTAATAATTAAATCTATCACTACTTGATTACATTGCAGTGCAGGGAAAGGAACAAAAGCTCAATAAATTTTACTTTAAGTACATGGTTATAATTTAAGAAACCTTATAACAAATTATTATGTTGTTGCAATGATTTTAATTCGTAATCGGATTGATTCATTTTTATTTATTTTGCATGTAACTAAAATATAATTTTTACCTTTTTTTTTTTATTTGCTTTAGATTGCTTACATTTAAAATAATGATTTTTAACTTATTTTCATTTAAAAAGATTTGGTTGTTGATTTGACTTAGCATTTTTCATATGTTAAAAAAGTTAATTTCTAGTATTGAAATTTAAAAAAATCAGAAGTGGATACCATATGACTTTCTTGAACGAAAATCCAAAAATAATATGTTTCTAAATTATAATTTTAAATTAATATTAAATAATCAGATTTTTCACCAAATTTATTACAAAAAATTATATTTAATAATGCCTATTAAATTTTATATACACATCTTAAAAAGTTCATAAAACATTATTTCACTAATAACTTCTGATTTTTTGTCATATTTTTATTTTTTTATTTTATTGAATTATTATTTATTGTAATTTTTTTTTCTTTACAATCTCGGGTTAATAATTATTAATAAATCAATATATTTAAATTAAAAAGAGTTAAAAAAAAAAGAAATTTTAAAATAAGAAAAAAGGAGATAAATTCTGGTTCGAACCGTTAAGCCTTCCCTTGTAAGATCTAAATATTTCATTAATTGAAATTTTATTTGGTTATACTTTGGAACCAATGAAAATAAGTACCACTTGTGATATACCGTTAAAAACCTCTCAGTGAGGGCTTATTACTGCAGTTAATAAAATGTCTAAAATCTAAATGTTTTTGAATTTTTCCAAATTAAGGATTTAGTCAATTTTTTTTTGACTAATCAAAATGGATTCAGGGATGGTCAAAATGGATATTTCCTTTGAAATCTGATGACCGAAACTTTTTGTGATTACAATACTCTCTTGTACAAAGTACAAGGAAGTAAAAAACAAAAAAAACAGTAACTGTAAGTTTTGTCAATCTGCTTATAGCTAGTAAGAATTAAATAAATAAAACAAATTTTACGAAGAAACTAAATGGATTGTTTCTTCATTGTAAATCATCCTCTTCATCGTTTGGTGTTTTATCTGTACTGTTTATTATAAACCGACTAACGTGAAATTTTGTTTATTTATTAATATTTAAAATATTTTTTAAAGAAATTATTTTCAAAATATTATATTTCTTAAAATTATAATCTTTCTTCTTGAAATTTGAACCAACATGAAACTGTTGTAGTGATCGGAGATGACCAGACAAATCAATATCCCAGTGTCATGTGTGGTCCCTCCTGACATTAGCATAGGAATTGCTGTGCTCCCTGGCCCTAACCCCCGCTTCCTTTCTGCTCCAACCTCGCCGCTCACCATGCTCCACTCAGCTCAGGCCCACAGTTTCCTATCTCCACACCACCGTTAAGAAACACTTACCCCTAGAAAACAGCAACATAACAGCTATAGTTGAATAAATTTTAAAATATACTCTGTTTTATAAAGTTATAAAATATTAAAAAGAACATTATTTTTAATTATTATTTTCTTTATAAGATTAATTTTTAATATATATCTAATGCGTATATTTCAGGTAAATAAATATGGAAGCGCACAGCGCTTGCGCAAAAAAATACTGATTACTAGTTATAAAATTATGTTTAAAATTTATGAAATAATTGGATTTATTAAATTCATTTCTTTAAAAATTACGGAATATTTAATTACTGGTAATTAAAATCTTAAAACATTTATCTAAAATGAAATAAAGTATTAAAAACTGACAATATAGTTGTAGGATTTTCCCGTCACGTGGGTTTCTGATGGTGGACGGCTTGTACGCAAACAAACACAACTTAATTTCAAATATTTATTATTTTACTGAAATTTACTATTTTTATCTTTATTTAATTCAATGAATTACCGTAGATGTTGCGGCACTAACGGCGACGGTCGACACAACTAATGTAATTTCACAACTTTAATAGAACAAATTTCGCTTGTACGATCGGCAGACTGGTGTAGCCACGAGACTTAATACACAGGGTAACATTTTTACACTTTAAATATTTTTAATTTATTTTATTCTACTGCTCACTTTTTTTCTTCTTTTTTTTATTGTTTAACCTCCGGAACCACCGTTAAGGTATATCTTCAGAGGATGATATGAATGAATTATAGCTTGTGTGAAAAATGCCATGCCTGACCGGAATTCGAACCCGGGACCTCCGATGAAAGACCGAGACGCTACCACTCGGCCACGGAGGCCGGCTCTACTGCTCACCTGTGACGTCACAAAATTACGGTAGTAAAGTAATTTTCGGGATGGGGTAGTGATTTTGAAAGAATGTTTTTGCAGATATTGTTATTTTTTAATTGCTAACTACCTTAAAAAAATATGACTTTAATTAGGCGAAATTTCGAGATACTCAGGGTGGTCTTACTCTTTAGCCTCACCTCCTTGTTCTTGAAGTATGAAAATTTAATGGCTTCAGTTCTCCATATATAGAAGTAATCTGACCAAGTTTCTGGTCAAAATCGATACAATAGTTTTAGAGGTATAAAATGGTTTAGAGGCCGACACCAAACACACACACATGTACACATGAAAATTAACATTCGGAAAAGAAATTTTCGTGATGAAAGGCTTTTTGGGTTCCTTAGGTGTCAAAACATCAAGATCCGATGAGAACCGCATACGCCTAAATTCGACCAATTACAATACTTTCACTTCTAGAGCTATAGCGCTATCTACATGGTAAAAGTAAAAAGTATACTACTTTTTAAATTTTATTCTAAATTTCCCCGAAAAAGGGGAAATATATAATATTTAAAAGGAAACAATTAAAAAAAAAAAAATTATTAACCCATAGTAGGCATCAATTTCAAAAAGTCAATATTTAAAAGATTAATAAAAATATTCTGATTTTTAAAAAAAATGTTTAAAGCATGTGATATACATAAAAAACACTACTCGTGTGAAAGAAATAAAAGAAATTTTGGTAGTGTGAAAAAAATAAAAGGAATTTTGGTAACAAAAAAATAAAATAGAATCCAAAGGAGCGATAAAGAAATAGTTTCCATGCGGCAGTTAAGATACAGTATTTTTGGAACACTGGCGTACGTATCCTTTTCTGCATATTTTATTTAAAGTAATTAAATTTTCGCCTAACACTATTATAAATATTATATTAGGCTAAATATTATATTGATATTAGGCTAAGTAAGGATCCAATATAAGGAAATAATGAAAAAGGAGTTTTATGTTTTTTATAAAGATCATGTAATTTTTCGTTTAAAAACTGTTCCATTTAACTTATGAAAAAATATACTTTGGGACATCGTAAATTAAACTATAAAAATATAGGCAAACGATTGGTGCTTTTGACAAAAGTAATGCATCACTTTGTTTAAAAAATTAAGATGAATAGAATTAAAACTCTACTTCCTTTTTTACATCCGTGTACGAAGTACAAGGAAGTATTGAAATCGCGAAAAATTTCGGTTTTCAGATTTCAACCGAAATATCGGTTTTGACCATCCTGAATCAATTCTGATTAGTTTCAGCATGATGGCTGTACATACGTACGTATCTTGCATAACTAAAAAATGTTTAGCCGTAGGATGTTGAAATTTTTGATTTAGAACTGTCGTAACATCTAGTTGTTCACCTCTCCTTTTCATTACAATCGACTGAACCAAAAGTGTTCACAAAAGCCCAAAATCCCCAAAAATTAGGATATTGGACTTTTTGTTTACTGTAGTAATAAGTTCTCATCAAGAGCTATTAAACGATATGTCAGAAGTGGTACTTATTTTCATTGGTTCCAGAGTTATAGCCAACTAAATTTTAATTAATGAAATATCTGGATCTTATAAGGGAAAGGCAAGACGGTTCGAATCAGACCTCATCTCCTTATTTAACTTTTCTTTTTTTTTAATTTGCTTTTTTAACATTATTTTAAATATATAGATTTATTAATTATTAACCAGTGAGTTAAAAAAAAATTCTATAAATAATAATTCAGTAAGAGTAATAAAATAAATATGACAAAAAATCAGAAGTTACTAGTGAGATGAAATTTTATAGACTTTTAAAAATGGGTGTATGTAATCTCATAGGCATTATTACATATGTATATATTTGATTATTTGAATATTTGATTATTTAATATTTGATTAAACATTTGAGTATTTAATTATGAAACTTTTTTTTATGTGAAACATAACATTTGATTATTTAATATTAATTTTATTTAGCGTTACAGAAAAATATTAATATAGGGTCGTATTATTTATGGATATTTGTACATGAAAGTCATGTGGTGTTTACATCAGATTTTTTTTTGAATTGGATTAAAATTAAAATTTTTACAAAGATGTGTTTAATAAAAAGTACTTTAAAAAATGTATGTTATGAAAAAATACAATCAGGTTATCGAACTAGATTAAAATATCTAAAATAAAAATAAAAAAATAATATCTGTTTTAAAAATATTAATATTATCGAAGATATAAAAAGGGATGCTTTAAGGTAACTTCATGGAAAAGAAAAAGAAATAGGGACTATTCCAACGTTCTCCTTGAGTGATCAGGAAAAACAATGCGAGAAAACACTGTCAATTTGGTGTAACGAATACACTTCCTTACATTGTAGTCTACGCCTGAATTGTAAAAAGAGATTTTATGCTTTCCTCAAGCAGTGTACACAGTAGTTTATTATTAGTATGTTTTTTTTTTTTTTTTTTTTTGTAACGTGAACTAATACCACTATTTTTAACTTATTGTTTTAAATTATAATCGTTACGTATCAATGGTAGTAAAATGTTATAATAAGTTTTTTCAAATAATAAAAAATCTTCTCACAGCAAAAAAGGCTCATCCATATTCCTAAAGACAAATCTGAGATATTTTTGGTAAGTTAAAAATATATAGGAAAATACATTTAAAAAAAAATCTGATATGGACATCACATGACTTTCTTCTACGCCTATTAAATTACACATTTTTTTTAAATGAAAAATAGATAAAATTTTATTTCATTAACAACGTCTGATACGGTTTTTTTTAATTAATTTATTTATTTTATTATTTATTGTAAGACTTTTTTTTACAATCAAAGATTCATAATTATTAATAAATCAACATATATAAATTACAGAAAGTTAAAAAAAGGAGTTGAAAGTCGAATTCGAACCAATGTGTTTTCCCCTTGTAAAATCTAAATATTTCATTAAATACAATTTTATTTGGCTATAACTGTGGAACCAATGAAACTATATACCGTTTATGATATATCATCAAAAGTTCTTAATGAAGACTTATTACTGCAGTTAAGAAAAAGTCCAAAATTCAAATTTTTGGAATTTTGGACATTTTTAGTTCAGTCTATTGCAATAAAAACAAAAGGTTTACAATTAGATGTTACAACAGTCCCTAAATCCAAAATTTCAACATTGTCAGTCGTTCTTGAGTTATGCGAGATACATATGTACGAACAGACGTCACGCCGAAACTAGTCAAAATGGATTTAGGGATGGTCAAAATTGATATTTCGCTTAAAATCTGAAAACCGACATTTTTTACTATCGCAATACGTCCATTACTATATACGTCCATTATACTTCGTATAAGGAAGTAAAAATTTTTACACAATTCTGCGCAAGAGACTGACTTTTTGTTTTCAATGCCCTAATCATTTCGCAGTCAGAAACGCACTAAATTTTTGAATACAACGCGATATATACGTTTGATTAACGAAAAATTCTTTTCATAGAGATATGCCATGGCGTTAATATTTTCAATGCTTATGTGAGTAAATTCTCATATTCAGTTCGACGACCAAGCCAAAACGTATCTAAATCTTCAGTTGTGAATTGTAACGTTTTATCGGCAGCAGACTTTTCGATGAGCCGATCGTGAATCTCAACCGATAACTCAGCAGTTACAACAGCGTTTTCGCTAAATAGATTCAGTACCATCTCTTTGAGAAATCACACTTTTATCTTTTGAGATATACTTTGTCAACTGGATATTTTTTTCTGTTCGAAAATGGCGTTCTCACAGCGAATATTATGCAAGCAAACCAAATTACAAGGAACACATATACTTGAAGCTCTTTTCCTGTTTAGCCTTCGGAACTACCGTAAGGTATTACTTCAGAGGATGAAAGAGGATGATATGTATGAATGTAAATGAAGTACGGTCTTAGGACGACAATTGCTGAGAAGTGTGATTAATTGAAATCTAACCATCAAAGAACACCGGTATCCACGATCTAGTATTCAAATTCTATAAAAGTAACTGTCTTTACTAGGAATGAAAACTTAGAACGCTCGACTTCGAAATCAGCTGATTTGCGATGACGAGTTAACCACTAGACCAACCCGGTGGGCTAAACTACTTGAAGTTGGAACCTGTAAATTGCTTATATGTTCTTATGTGTGTTGACCTTAAATCTTATGCCTGACCAAAAAGGTTTTCTTCAAATTTGGATCAAATATTTCTATATACTGAGAATTATTTATATTAATTTTTCAAATAGATTTCGTAAAACATGTAATTATTTAATATTAATTGAAAATTATAATTTAGAATCGTATTATTTTTGGATTTTGGTACAAGAAAATAATGTGGTGAACATATCAGATTAAAATTTATTTTTAATTCGATAAGTATTTAAGGTAATTCCTAAATAAAGAAATATATGTAGATGGAAATATTAAGATAAAGATAACAAAAAGGATTTTCTTTATGTTTTGATTCAAATCAAATCTAAAATCTGTACAAAGTCCGTTATAGAGTAATATAAAAGTAAATGTTTTCTAAAGAGTAAGGTAATATATACAAATTTTTTTCCCCACTTAGTTTCAGAGTTTAAAGAGGTGTTTAAAAACTTTCACATGGTTACAGCTTACGGGTATTACACGTCCTTTCCTCTTCTAGTTCTGAAATATGTATATGTATATATAATATATATGTCTATATATATTTATGCGAAATGAGTCAATCTCTTTAAAAGCGTGCAAATGATGATATTATCAGTCAACCACTTTAAAATTCAGTTGAAAATTATAAAAGGTATACTAGAGTTAAAAAAATATTTTAATAAATATATTTTTAAATAATTTACTAGATAATATTAAATTTATCTTCAATTAATTACAATAAAATATGTTGAAAGAATATCATGAATTTAAATAATTTTTGCTGTGTAATCTTTGAAAAGTATTCCAAAAGAGGTATTTACTTATCAAAAAGTTATTTTAAAAAATTAAAAAAAAAAAAAAATAATTATTTTTCCTCCATCATTTCAGTTTTTCTCTTAAAATACAATTTACAAACTACTTTAAAAATGGAAAAACCTCACTTCAATTAGTGATCTTATTTTGTTGTAGAAGTTGATCTGTTAGTAAATTCAAAGTACTTTCCAGATAATTTACGGTAAATTATTTTTAATGCAAAACTAAACTGTTTACTAAGATGATTTTAAGATTACTTTAATAAATTTTTCTTTTCGTCATTTATTATGCTTGAACTAATCTACAGAGCGTTCGGAAAGTTGCTGTGAATTGGAATTATGGAAGTGTAATGGCAACATTTTTTTAATTATTACTTTGTATTTTTAGTTCAGTAATTTATAGAAACGGATATCACAATAACTGGAATAGTTTATAAAACGTGTTTAAAATGGCTTTCTCCAACACCAGCAAAACACTGTACGTGTTAGAGTTTATTTTCAAATACTTTTATCAGCTGATGTACTTAAACATTTCGTTCGTATGCCGTAATTGCGGTATTTAGTTCGTCAATCGTGAGTGGTATGTTACGATTTACGGCTTGCTTTGCTGATCCCCATAGAAAGTAATCTGGGGGAATCAGATCGGGTAATCGTGCTGGCCACAAACATTTCGTAATAATTGGTCCACCAAAGACATTTCGTAAAAATGTCATTGACCTTAAGGTTACCTATATGCGCTATGACGCCGTTTCTTACAGTTTTATGTGTAGTGGAAAGTCTGATATCTTGCTGCTGTGCTAACTTACGCATTGACTTTGATGGACTTTCGGCCATAGCATCTGAAATATCAAGCAGTTTCTGTTCGTTTAGTTAAATAGTCTTCCACTTCGATCAACATCTTTAACAGAGCTTATTGTCCGAAATTTTTCTATAAAAAATCTGTGTGAGTATTTGGTAATTTTTTAGAAAACTTGTGCTTTACTAAATCAGTTAACCTTCACGAAAGTCTTGTTCACCGGGAAAAGTGTGTTTCTCTACCAAAAAAAACCATTACGTTTCTCGAAATTATTGATTATGATAAATGAAACGACACGACGCGACGCGAAATGACGCACATTCAATCACAACTCAACAATTGAAAATCTTGATTTATTACTGAGGAACACCCAACGAGCTCGCAGGGCAATCAACATAACGCCGAAAGAACAGAAATTATGTACCACATAATTTTAAAGCATTTTACATAGTGACCTTCCAACCACAGAGAAATAATTGTACAATGAATTTGAGGGGGATTTGCAGTAGAGGCAACCCATGATTAATTCGAAAAAATAACTATTAAGTAAATATTAAATAAGTAATTAATAAATATCGTAATCCCAAAAAAATAATTCGGTTTTCAGATTTCAACGAAAATATCCATTTTGACCAACCCTGAATCCACTTTGACTAGTTTAGGCGTGACGTCTAAACTATAAGTTTGAGTTATAAGAGATACGTTCGTATCTCTTATAACTCAAAAACATGCCGTAGAATGCTGAAGTTCTGGATTTAGGACTGCTATAACAACTAGTTTTTCACTTCTCTTCTGATTGCAACCAACATAACCAAAAGTGTCCAAATAAGCCCAAAATCTAAAAAAAAATTTAATTAATGGAATATTTGGATCTTACGGGGAGAAGGCACATCGGCATCGGTTAGAATTGGACTTTATCTCCTCTTTTTTTGTTCTAACTTAGTTTTTTCTTTTTAAGTTAAGTTTCTTTTTAACTTAGTAAGTTGTTTTCAAGTATTTATTAATAACTACTATCATCTGATTATAAAAAAAGTTTTACGATAAATAATAATTCAATAATAACAATTAAAAAAAGAAAAAATATCAGAAATTATAAATGAATTAAGATTTTTTGTACTTTTCTAAAACAATGAGTATACATAATTTAATAGGCGTACTAAGAATTCATATGGTGTCCATATCAGATTTTTTTTAAACTTCAATGTATTTACTTCATCGTATAATCTTCATTATCATTTTAATAAACTTTAGTCGTTGTCTTCTTTTAAATATTTTTCCTGGAACACACTTCTTTATCACCAAAATAATTAAATCTGGTTGCCTAAATATGTAACTCTCCAACTTTCCAACGTAGTTCATTTTTTTATGAGACTGCCTCAAATTTCTATTCTCTCTTATCCTTAAGACTTCTTTATTTCGAATTAATCGATCCACATAAGTTTCAACATTCTCCGATGAACTCCAAATTTCAAAGGTTCATTCTTTCTTTTCTTTCTCTACTTTCCCTGTTCTATAACCGTAGTGAGATTCACTCTATGTAAGTATTTTGAAGAATATCTTTCTAATTCTTACATTTATAATTAATACTAGCAAACCTCTTTTTAATATCAAAGTTCTTTTATCTAGTGCCAGTCTGTTTTTGACATCTCCATTAGATCGTCCAGTCCGTAATTTTACTTTCTAAATAACAAACTTCTGTAATTTCTGGTATGCTATGTTCATATGTCTTAATATTATTTTCTCAATACATCCGTTTTATCACGTTTCAATCCTTTTTTTAACTGTTTACTTTCAAATTTTATTTTTGTCCTAGCAATGAATCCACACTTCATGGAATTCTTTTTAATTCATTTTTGTTTTCTACCAAAAGAATATTATCGGTAAAATGGATCATTTTTTTTTTTTATCCTTCGATCTTTACTTCATTCTTAAATTTTTCATTCAATACTTGTAATGCAAATTCTATATACAAATTAAAAAGTAACAGGGAGGAGGTTTCATTTCTGTTTCTCTTCTCTCTGAATCGGAGCTTGAATTTCTTTATCATTTACTATAAGAATTGTCATCTAATTCTTGTCCAGATTGTACCTTTATTCTGTCGATATATCTTAACAATTTTCTCCCTCCATTCTAAAATTTTCGAAGGCCATTTCCAATTCTATAGATAGTTATTTATTCATTAGGTGAGCTTTAAAAAAAAACTTTCGTAAGCGTGTCTAAAAATTAATCTGAAGGCCAGAATTCACTGGTTAATGAAATCCATTCCGCTTAAGACTAAAAGCATAAAAATATAAAAACATATATCGGCATATATATAAAGACATATATGTGCATGCTCAGCATACCAAAAAGTTAAAGAAACAAGCATGCCCAGCATCTCACTCAGGATGTCCAAAGGCACGGTTGATAGATTGGTTGACATATTACACTTTGAGACCTGGCTGACAGTGTAACTCTTGACAGTTTGACATGAGTGATTCATAATTAATGCCCAGCAAAAACTATTTAAAATAAGCATGAAAATTTGTGTACAGTTCTTCTTACAGCGTAAGTGCACAGTAAGTAAAAATATTTTGAAATTCCAAGTATAAAGGGTTAAAATAATGTAATAATAAAATATACTTTTTCTTTTTTTTTGATCTATCGGTAACAAATGAAAATACCAACTTGATTTTTGTGTGTGTAATCTTCATGTGAATATAAAAAAAAAGTTCTAGATTTTTCTAAATTCGACTTCAAAAGTGGTGAAGGAAGGTAAAAAAATTTTGAAAATTTTCCGTATTTCTGATTATACTAAACAAGATATTCAATAGATTTAGGCTTGCAAATACTATTCATAAAAATATTTAAAACCATTTGAAGGTTTTTTGAATTTCAATTTTTGAGAAGGTTGTACGGTGCGGCGGCTTAATCAACACAGCTACTACCACTATTACCGTATGTGCAACGCGACTGGTTGCATCTGCCTCTGGTTACTTGAATAACAACAAAAATAAAAAGAAAATTGACCGCGACGGGAAACGCAAGTAACTATATAAGTCGCGTCGGGAAATTAAATAATTTGTACAATTTATTTTTCAATGAATATTTAAAAATATTCTCCCCTAAAAAAAAAAAATGGACATATTACAGTTTTATTTTTCTAATGGTAATTTCTTCGTTCTAAACAATTTTTTTTTTAAATCTGATGTTGACACCACATGACTTCCTTATACGCCTATTACATAATATATAAATGTATTTTTTTTTAATGAAAAGTACATAAAATTTTATTTCATTAATAACTTCTGACATTTTGTCTTTTTATTATTGAATTATTATTTATCGTAATTTTTTTTACAATCAGAGGTTAATAATTATTAATAAATCAATATATTTAAATTTAAAAAAAAGGAGATGAAGTCTGATTCGAATCGATGCGCCTTCCCCTGTTAAGATCCAATATTTCATTAATTAAAATTTTATTTGGCTATAACTCTGGAACCAATGAAAATAATTACCACTTATGTTATATCATTGAAAAGCTCTCAATGAGGACTTATTATTGCAGTTAAGAAAATCTTTATGGATTTTGGGCTTTTTTGGACAATTTTGGTTTAGTCGATTGCAACAAAAAGGGGAGGTGCACAACTAGATGTTACAACAGTCCCAAATACAAAATTTCAACATCCTACGGCTAATTTTTTGAGTTATGCGAGATACATACGTATCTACGTACTTAAAGACGTCATGCCGAAACTAGTCGAAATGGATTCAGGGATGGTCAAAACGGATATTTCCGTTGAAATCTGAAAACGGAAATGTTTCGTGATCACAATACTTTGTATAAGAAAGTAAAAATTGAAGGCGATATTTTTTTTTAAAAATTCCTCTGTTTATTGAACTAATACACTTTCCATTTCTTTTTCTTCAATCAGAGTTTGTGATTATATAAAGTTAACAATACAACTTATTAAAAAAAGTTGTCAATACTTTTTATATTTATTTTTATAATTTTTTAATCTAAATAAAACATCTCGGACTTCAATATTTTTAAAATTTATGTATAAACTAAGAGTCTATTTTCGGTTATAAATGGAGTAGCTCCTCAAGAAATACTCCACTTTATCAAAACTTGTCATCAAACTCATAAAACGAGTGCTTAGTGATTTATCTAATGAAATATCTGATGTCACATAGTCGTGGAATACACAAAATTCTTACTGGAAGTACAACAGTGCTCTATATAGCTGTCGCTTGCTTAAAAGAATATTTTGGCAACATAAGAAAGTTCAAATAGGTGTTTATAATGTTTTTGTAATATGTAATAACCTGTAACACATAACTTGTTTTTGTTTTGTAACTTGTGGGAAAATAAAGATGTTAAATCAGTTAAGGTTAAGTCTAGGAATGAATGCTAAGAAAGGGTTACAGAAGGTAGATAAAAACAAATAACAGCAGTCATATAAAAAAACTGTAGTAAACTTATAACAAAAATTAAAATTAAATTTAGAAGGTGATGAAACTTTTTGAAACTTCTTTCACTTAAAAAAAAAGCAAATTGTTCTTTCAGAATATGATTTTCAAAAGTTTTTTTTCTTTGTCACATGTAGGATTAAATTTTTGAGCTTTTAATAAAAATAAATTCACAATTCTTATTATTATCAGTTTGTTCAACCAATTGACCTTAATAAAATATATTTGATCAATTACATATAACTTTCAAAGAAAAAACTCTTATGCACTACAAAAGTAGGAGAAAATTTAAGAAAACTTATATTTTTCCTCAAATTTTAAGAATAATTACAATCATGATTGAGTTTACAAGATGAATGAATAAATCAATGAAAAATTCTTAAACCCACCGGGTTGGTCTAGTGGTTAAACTCATCATCGCAGATCAGCTGATTTTGAAGTCGAGTTTTCTAGGGTTCAATCCTAGTAAAGGCAGTTACTTTTATTTGGATTTGAATACCAGATAATGGATACCGATGTTCTTTGGTAGACCAAACCACTCATCTCAGGGATTGCTCGACCTGAAACTTTACAAGACTACACTTCATTTATATTCATACACATCATCTTCACTCATCCTTGGAAATACCATATGGTGTTTCCGGAGCTTAAACATGAAAAAAGAGAGAGAAAAAATTCTTAGTTGGTATTAGAAAAAACCTAAAAAATTTTAAAATAAAGTAAAATTCTATGAATAAACATCAGTTAATGATTTCACCAACATTTCTATGCGTAGATCCAAAATATGTAACATGAAAGATTGCTAATGGTTCGAAAGTTGGTTGATATTTTGCATTAGCAAAGTTTCTTTTTAAACTTTCTGCACTGTATATGATTCTTTAATCATTGCAGTTTTTCTATAGAAATTAACCAAAATTTTTATATATCAAAAGATAATTAAAAAAAAAATCTATAAATGTATAAAATTATAAGTTACAATAAGTTTAGAGTAACAAAAATTTCTGAACATAAAATAGTTGGTTTTTGAATTATAAATTAATGAATCTATTAAATTTACAGCTTAAATATTTTCTTTTATTTTACTTTAACATATTTATAAATAGTTATGTGTTTATATCTTTTAGTGGTAATAATTGACTATAAATTTACGAGACCAGTGTGAATGCATGAGTAGATGGTCAGTCAACTCTTAGCTAATTACCCCACAAGTCAGAGTGTACTAAAAGGGAAGGGATCTCCATATGTATTGGCACGCAAGGGGTAGTGAATGAACGAGGGTGTTGCTAAGAGATTTCGGAGGGTGCAGATTTAAAATTGTCAGGCTTGACCCTTTAATCCTCTTTCAACCAACCATACACATTCCACGGTTCATCTCTCATAGCTAATAACAATTATCCTTAAAACAAATATTATACATATTTATGTAGGAGGACAATATTTACATTTTTTTTTATGAGTTTAAGATGAGATACACATTTGAATTTTATGTGCGTTACAACTTAACTAATAAAATGATGTTTTATAAGTTATTGCTTTAAGCAAAAGATTCTACTAATAAGATTTAATAATAAAATATTACTAGTTTTAGGATCCAGTAATAAGATTATTTCATGTAAATATTATAAATGTTAATTCTTTCTTTCGTTCTTCATAAATTTCTAAATAATAATTTATGAACTCATTTATTTGTCAACTTTAATTCATTTATCATCTTTTTAAGCGGTTAGGTGTAATTCTCCATGTATTTTGTGTGAGACTCTTAGTTTCAGCATACCTCTCGTATTCAAACTCCTTAATTATTTCATTCGTTTATTCTGATACTTGCCTTAGCTTATTATTTTTATCTTCTGCATTTTCTACTATAACTATTATTGGATATATTAATATTTAACCCATTAACCTTTTATTTTTTCAAAATTTTTCTATATGCTAAATATTGTCTCGCTTCTTTCTCATTTTCTCTTGGTTATTACATCTAATTCTTCTTGTAAATACATAATTTGAATTTTTATATTCTTCCATTCATCCTACAATCTATTTAGTAGCCTATCAATCCATCTTGTTGACAGTATTCTTCTGTAACACATCTATTCTTCATTATTTTGGCTTTCTATGATCATTCTATGTTTCATTGCAGTAAAAAGCTATATATTTTAAAAAATATGCTTTTGTTTATGAAATCTATGATTGCTACCAACCAATTTTTTTTCTACTTAAAGTCTCTCCTTAGCAGTACTTTATCTTTTAATATCTTCCTTACTTCATCCATCCTTTGTTATTTTACTACTTAAATAATATAATTCTGCAATTTCTGGTCTCATTCCCTTTGTGATACTTTAATTTATGTTTACTTTTAATTATTTTCCCAACAGTGAATTTATACTATTACACATCTTGATAACTAATTTCAGTATCTTTAGAGAATTTTAGTTATTTTAATTTTTCCTAAATTGTTAATCAGCTTTTAATGTTTTCTTTTAGTTTTTATTGGTTTTTTTTCATATATGGACTAAAAAGTAGAAAACGAGAAAGAACACAAGTTATGTACATTTATCACTTATTTCTTTATTGCAGAATATCTTTCCCAGTTTTTACTGTAGTTGTATTTACCTGATTCTTTTGCACATAAATGTACCATCTATTTATTTATTTAAAGTCTAATTTTCTTAAAACTTTAAACATTATATTTCATATTACTTTAATTAATATCTTTCAAGATCCATGTACATATTGTAATTTTCTTTAATGTACTACCTAATATTAATTTGTAGCTTAAAGCTACTTCTCATGTTTTACATTTTTTCTGAAATCAAATAGTTATTTTACCTTTTTTTTTTATAAATTATTTTATTTAGTAATTTGTAAACATGGTATGTTAAACTCATTAAATTTATTATGCAGTAATCTCCACCGTTAAGCAATCATGGGTTCTTTAGTATGGTAAAAAAAAAACGCTTTTACTTAAATTTAATGGATAGTTTTTATTTAAATTTTACTTAACACTTCAGTCTAAAAATTTGATATACGTATGTATTCAACCTTAGATCATATTTTTTACAGACCGTACTGTAATGTATATGGTATGTCATCAAATTTCCACCCTCTTTATTCATGTTTAAATCTCCCATAATTTTCAGAAATACAGAATCAAGTTAGCTAATTATAGTTAAGAGTCTAATATTGTTAAAATCCATTCATTTAACAGAGTTAGAAGATTTCTCTGATACAAGTTATTTTTCCTTTCTAACATTTTATTAGATCCATTGCCTATTCCATCCATCTATTAATTTTCTCTTCTCAACTTAACATTATTCTCTATTTTAATTGATAGTTGGAATAGGTAGACGAGCTCCACTTATCTACCTAACGTAATTCATTTTCATTTGGGGTAATTGAAGAGAATTCAATCCAATAAAACTTCAAAAGAATTCCAACAAAATATTTGTCATAAAGTTTGTGGATATCGTGTGATGGAAAACATAAAATGTTGAGTTGAAATACGCATCAATCAAAATGGTGCCCATCCTTCAGGATGTATTGTTAAGTGCTATATTTTAACATATATTTTAATGCAGATAAAAATACTGTAAATATGAAGTGAAAGCCCTTTTTTAAATATGTAATTAGAATTTTTTTTAAATAAATTTTTATGATTTCCTGTTTTATTGGTTTAATCATAATTAAAATAAATTAGTGAAAATTTCTTGTAAAATCTGAATTTAAAAATAATGAAAACAGACGATTCTCAACTTTACTAACATTTTCTAAATAAAGCTTGATTAAATCTAGCTACATGAAAAGGATCATGCCATTTAACTTTTCCTAATGCTTCGTGCAGGGTAACTAATTGCAATGTTCTCTGTTGTTGTACACTTTATTGAATAGTGAAATAAATGGTATTCGATTCATAATGTTTCTATGATATTTAAATTGAATATGATAAATATTTATTGCTTATTTAAATTTTATTATAAGTTTAATGAAAGTGTATAAAAAATGGGAAGTTTTTATAAGTTGTAATAAGTACATTTTATTTTATTTCAAATAAATAAAATCATTTCATATCATAATTATTTAATGTAAAAGTTAGAAACAGTAGGTTTTACAAAAATATCAATAGGAAATTCCTCCAGGATTTGCCTAAGAGATAAATGGAAACGGCCCTTCCCTTGGAAAAAACCTTGATCAGTATAATATCACAAAATTAAAAAATTATAATTAAAAAATGAGTTGTGATTATAGTCCCTTCTTAATACATAAATACTATCATGTTATGAAAAAATGTGATATGGACACCACGTGACTTCCTTGTACTAAAATCCAAAAATAATATGATTCTAAATTATAATTTTCAACTAATATTAAATAATCAGATGTTTCACCAAATCTATTCCATATACACCTATGTAATAAAACCAGTTAAATTACATACACACATTTTTAAAAGTATATAAACTTTATTTCACTAATAACTTCTTTTTTTAAATTGTTCTTATTCTTATTGAACTATTATTTAAAGTAAAAATCTTTTTACAATCACGGGTAAATAATTATTAATAAATCAACGTATTTAAATTAAAAAAAAAAAGGATATGAAGTCTGATTTGAACTGATGTGTCTTCCATTGTAGGATCAAAATATTTTATTAATTCAAATTTTATTTGCCTGTAACTCTAGAACCAAAGAAAATAATTACCACTTATGATATGTCGTTGAAAAACTCTCAAAGAAGGCTTATTAATGCAGTTACGAAAATGACCAAAATACAATGTTTTTTTAGATTTTGGGCTTATTTAGACACTTTTGGTTTTGTCGATCGCAGTCAAAAGGGGGGGGGGGTGCAACAAGTAGATGTTACAACAACCCTAAAAAAAAATTTCAATATCCTACGGTTAATCGTTTTTGAGTTATCCTAGATACTTACAGACGTCACGCCAAAACTAGTCAAAATGGATTCAGGGATGGTCAAAATAGATATTTCCGCTGAAATCTGAAAACAGAATTTTTTGCGATTACAATATTTCTTTTACTTTGTACCAGGAAGAAAAAATGGGTTGTAGTTATAGACCCTTTCTTTATAAATAAATAATATTATATTATGAAATAATTTTGATGATACAATGTAAATATAAATACGAATTTATAAAATATTAAGATAAATAGATAAAATCAGTGTATTAAAAATTTCAAAGTCACTAAATATTTGATTACATATTTAAATGCATATTTAAAAAAAAGTAGGCAAAAGATTTATGTATAACTTATTGATATCTATAAAACTTACTAACTTTGTATGATTATTTCTGTAAAAGGACAGCTTTTTAATTTAACTTTCAATAAATTGGTCATAACTTACCGTATAATTGAAAAAAAGAATGGGATGAATAATAGAGTACGAAAGATGGAAACTGCCTATATCTCACGAAGAATATTTCCAATAAAAATTCCCTATCATATCCGGTAACTCCAGATTGAGGCACTGCAACACTGTAGTCCTCTCAGAAGCACTGTATGGAACAGAATGTCTGCAGTATTTTTTTTTCTGAAAAAAAAAAAAATAGCAAAAGTAGAAAAAAAAATTAAGAAAACTTTGTGGACCACAAAATATGAAGATGGAATTTACAAACTGAAAAGTTACAAATAAATCTATAAACATACCAAAAAATAGGGGGCCTAATCCGGAAAAAGAGATTACAGTTTTATGGGCAACATCCAAAGTTGATAAAACAAATAGTTAATTTATACATAAACAGAACCAAAAAAATCAACCAGTTTAAAGAAATAAAAATACATTTAAAACCAATAAACATTTCTAAAGATCTGTGTAAAGGCCGAGATAAATTTATAAAAGCGATTTGAGAATTAATTTCCAGAGAGTAAGTAAAAGAACGGTATAAACCTGAATAGATGGACGGAAGAAAGGTGACAACAATAGAGCAAAAGAATGAAAACCTGGTAATAGAAAAAGAAGTCAAAACTATGCAAACGTGATCCTTAGTGGAACGAAAAGAAAAAAAAAGTTTGGTCATAAGAATTTTGAGGTAGAGTTTTGAGAAATTCTTTTTTAACAAACGTTACACGTTTTTTAATATAAATGCAAGATATTTGCAAAATTCTCATTCACAAAAAATCTGTCAACGTGAATTATATTTACCAGCAACAAAAAAGATCTGACAGTCTTTTTTTATCTTGCTAACATTTTACTGAGACTTCACAAGTTCTCACAATATTATATTTTATAGTCCAGTATACATAGGCATAATAAATATTCAATAACGATTGTAATTATTTAATGATTTTTTTAATGATTAATTAAGAGGTTTTAAATCGAAAAAATATATTTTGGTGTTAAAACAAAATTTGTTGATCGGTCACAATATCTAAATATCACTGGGGTCAGCTGCACTATGTTTACACAAAAAAAAAACGGATTTAACTTGTTTAATATTTTAAGTTAATTAAAATATTTTTATGCTGTTATTCGAATTAGTCATTTTCCTGGTTCGTGGAAAATTTCACAAACAATTTTTATACCTAAACCGGGTTAAGAATCAACAGATGTTAAATCTTATAGGCCTATCAGTCTGCCTCCAGTGCTCTCTTAAGTGTTTGTAAAGCTCTTTAAAAAAAAAATGAAGCAGTTCATAAATAATCAAATTCCGAATCAGGAAGATTTTGAATTCAGGAAGAAACATGATACTGAGGAGCAAGCAAACAGAATTGAAAACATCATAAATCATACTCTAAACAACAAAAGATATATTATTCAGTGGTTTTCCTCGATGTCAGTCAAGCTTTTGACAAAGTTTGGCACATAGTATTGTTCTATAAATTAAAAACGATGTTACCGCATGTTTTTTATGTAGTGTAAAATCTTACCTAGAATGTAATTATTTAAATGTTAAACATAAAAAAAATTTTTAACGGATTTGTTTCCAATAAAATCAGGGATACCTCAAAGAAGCACTCTCGGAGCTATCTTATATGTTCTGTTTACTGCCAACTAGCCAATTACAGTAGGTACAATCAATACAATGTTTGCTTACGATACTACAATTCTTGTTGTCCATGAAAATTCAGCTATTACATCGCATTATATTCAAGATTATCTCACACTCTTCTCGAATCCTGGCTTATAAGTTAGAAAATGAAGATAAATGGAACAAAATCGAAGCATACATTCACCCCTTGAAAGGAAGACCCAAATTTTTTCTGTCTTTTATATTCCAATTCCCAGGTTCTCAAGAATGTAAATATTTAGGTTTTCATCTTGATCGGCGCCTTACCGTTGGGTAAAACATATCAAATCTAACCGAATGCACCTAAACTTTAAAAACATGTACTGCCTAATAAAGCACAGATTGGATTATAAATCTATCTTGAAAATAATTTGGACTTATAGGTTTGAATTGTGGATTACGGCAAGAGATTCCAATATTAGCATACCTTAAACTTTTCAGACAAAATCACAGCAAAAAAATGTTTAACATAACTTAGTATATGAAACAGTAACCTCATATATAATGATTTTAAATGACGAAAAATTTGGAATACTTAACGCCACTAGATTAGTCATTTGGGGTTATATTAAAACGGAGAGTATACCAGAAAAAAGTTAATAATAAAGAAGAGTTACTCATTGAAATACGAAATGCTGTTAAACTTATACGAAATTATACTAAGATGATACGGAAAGCCACCGAAAATATTTTTCTTTGGACAGAGTGCTGTGTATATTGCGAGGAAGGAAATTTCAACAGTTACTGAAACTGAGATTTGTTATTCTGTCACCATTTATCATTTCATATATTTTATTTTTTCGTCTGTTTTGCTTTAATAGAAAACCGATTTTTAATAGTTTTTATTGGCTTCTTTTACATTAATTCATTAATTTTCTAGGAATTAAATTCTCTACAAGTTTTGTTACAAAATCTTTCGCATTTATTAGTAGATTAACAAAACTACTGTACTAAAAACCTAAAAAAAAAAATTGTTTCTTGACAATGAACTTTGTGTTTAACGTCGGATATCTTAAAAATTACTGGAGGTAAAGATTTGTGACCTGTTTTATCCTCTTGGTTTTATCCGTTCAAATTAAATAAGAAACCACCAACTTTACTCATTTAATTAGGTCCCGAATATTACAGTAGGGATTTTTTACTTCCTTGTATAAAGTAAAGGAAGTATTGTGATGGCAAAAATGTCGGTATTTAGATTTCAACGGAAATGTCCATTTTTACCATCCCTAAATCCATTTTAACTAGTAACGTCTGTACGTACGTACGTATGTATCTCGCATAACTTAAAAAGGATTAGCTGTGGGATGTTGACATTTATTATTTAGGACTGTTATAACATCTACTTGTGACCCCCCATCTTTATTGCAATCGACTGAAAAAAAAGTGTCCAAAAGTCCAGAAAATTTGGATTTTGAACTCTTTTTTAACTGCAATAATAAGCAAGTTAAACATTTTCAACCATATATATCATATTTATCTTCATTGTTTCCAGAGTTATAGCCAAATAAAACTTTAATTAATGATATATTTTGATATTATAAGGGGAAGACAAATCGGTTAAAATCCGACTTCATCTCTTTTTTTTAAATTTGAAATATATATATATATATATATTTTGTTTAACCTCCGGAACCATCGTTAAGGTATATCTTGAGAGGATAAGATGAATGAATTGTATCTTGTATGAAAAATGCCATGCCTGACCGGGACCTCCGGATGGAAGGCCGAGAAACTACCACTCGCGCCACGGAGGCCGGCAATTTAAATATATTAATTTATTAATAAACTTGATTGTAAAAAATGTTTTACATTAAATAATACCAATGAAATGAAAAAATAAAAAACGGGAAAAAAATCAAAAGTTGTTAATAAAATAAAATTTCATGTACTTTTCATTTAAAAAAAAATTATGTATGAGGTGTCCACATCAGATTTTTTTATTATAGGAGCTGAAATCCGGGCGAAATCTTTCGTTAGCCGTAACAAGAAAACAAAGCGTTACCAGACATATGTTTAAATGAACTTCTTTTTTAATTTTTTTTTTTTACCAGTAGAACATATCCTGAAATTTTCCCCGTTTCTTCGAAGTACGCTCAATATAAAAATTTTATTAAAATTGAATGACTCGTTTAACAAACATTCCGTTGTTAAATTACAATTTTTTAAGAATTCATAGCTATTTTTTTGTGATTATTTATTACAATATTTAGAGTTTAGCGTACAGATGTAAGCTGAACTCGTACAAAAAATATAATTTATTACGTATAAAAATTTGATTGAAAAGTTTTATAAATAATTTTGATATTTAATTATGAAATTTTGTTATTCTTATTCTAAATATGACCACTAAATTTCCTAGGACAGAAACCTATTTTTTACCCATTTTTGATGAGATCTTCACAAGGACTGCTAAAGGAGTGTCTAAAGAATCTTGGTATTAAAAAAAATTTAACTTCTGTTCACATACCTTTTCGTAACTCAATATTGATTCTACACACTTTACCGCATTTCCACCGATTATTCCATTCAGATAGTTCCAATGTCATCTCGTGCAAAACACCTTTCGTCCTTAGAAATTCGATTTCTCTTTCCTTCGTTTATTTCATTCATAAATAGAAAATGAGATATTGGAAAACATATTGTTACTATTAATATGGAAATTACGGAAGAGATTTTTTCTATAAACCTGAATGATTACACACAATCTGTTTAAAAATAAATAATTTAATAAAACTTACAACATTGTAAAACACTCTTCCTACGAACTGAATCAATATTAAGAAATCGCATATATTAAATTGTGTTCGTATAACGCAAGAAATTCATAATATATATTTTTACCAAAAAATTATTTCCAAAATCTAATCCTTCTACATAAATATATTAAACAAAATTTAAGGGTATTTAAAAATAATTATTTTAACAATCCTCGTAGAATATTCTCTCTCTTTTTCTATTTATCCTACAGAACTATCGTAAGGTATTACCTTCAGAGGATGAATTGAAGATGATATGTATGTATGTGAATAAAATGTAGTCTTGTACAATTTCAGGTTGATCACTCCTGAAAAGTGTGATTAATTGAAATCCAACCACAAAAGAACACTGGTATCCACGATCTAGTGTTCAAATCCGTTTAAAAGTAATACCCTTTACTAGAATTTGAATCTCAGAACTCTTGAGTTCAAAATCAGTTGATTTGCGATATCGCTTTAACCACTAGACTGACCCGTGAGCACCTTAGAATAGTATAATTTACCATTCTCAACTTTAATTTATGAATATGAGGGATAGATAATGTCAGACAGTATTAAACAGTAAATTCGGTGTTAGAACAGTAGATTTCGGATTATTTTTATTATTAATAAAATACATATTTGAAAATTAGAGTAACTATAAAATATGCAAATTTAATAATGAAATTTACTTTAGTAATAATTAAATTTGATATAAATGAAATTATATTACGGATAACAAAATATAGCTTAAATTACCTTTTTAAATTATATAAAATGCATTATAATTTATATTTAATTAATTTAAGTTACACTTGAAAAGCTAGTGAATTTTACCAAAGAACAAGTACATCAAGGCAGATTTAAGATTGTAACAAGATTTAGTCCTTCTTTCTTCCCAAGGTCCCCAAAGTAGTTTACAGGCCCGTAGGATTCTATTTCACTGAACCTCTTCTCTTCTGACTGAGACAGAAAAGAAAAAAAAAAAGCAAGTGTCAAGCAAAACAAAATGTGAAAAAAATTTACTTTTATTCGATTCAATAACTTAAATAAATACATTATCTACCTTAATGTTGATCTATAAATATAACTCATTATTTAATATATTTTACGTACAATTATAATTATATATAAGTATAATCTTTAACCTCATCGATTTAAAGAAAATAAAATAAGTTAAAATTATGGAACGTCTTTCTAAATTAGTACGTAATTAATACAACAAAAAATGCTCTCATTATATTTTTTTATTTAAAGGTAACAATTAAAAACTAACACACTAACAAATAAAAAAAAAAATCGATGTCTTTCCACTTATTTTTAACCATATAATGCATTTTATAATTTATCTTTATTTGACTGGGGAATTTAAAAAAAAAATTAATAAATGAAAACAAATGCATTCGTACTATTTTTAATCATTTTAAAAAAATCAGTTCGATTTAGCTAATTAAATTTTTTTTTTTAATTACTGATTTTGATGATTCTTTTTAATTATTTTTTAAAAGTCTGTGGTATTCCAGTTGTAACTTCCTTTCTTGTAACTTAATTGTACAATTTTTTTTTTTTTTAATTGTTAGTTATATTTGTAAAATTGTTTTTAGTATAATAATAATAATATATAGGACTGATGTCATTCTGATATTTAATATTTTCTACGATAAAATTAAAAAAAACATAAACTATTATTTAGAAAACCTAATCTAAAAAAAGAGTTCATTCTGGTATTACAGAAAGCATAGATCAAGAGCTCAATAGAAAGAAGTTTGTTTCTTTTCTCGCGATTTTTTTTTATTATTTGTATCAAGAGCAAGTTTTTTTTTGCTTTAATTTTTTTTTTTTTTTGTATTTTGAATGGGTAGAGAGTTTTTTGGCCGATTTAAATGAAATAATTTTTTTTAATATGCGGTTGTACGTGTGCGTGCATTTAACTGTCATTTTTTAAGTAAAACTAATGCTTTTTCTTTATATGATGTTCCTTAAAGCGTGAGAGAGTAAAGTATAAAATAAAATAAACACAAGATAAAATCGAATTTTTAAAAAAAATTCATTGTAAGAAATAAAATTATAATTTGAATTTTTCTTATGAACCATCTGGCTGTTAATCTTTTGGATTATAGTGAAGATTTTAGACGACTTTAGTATTTGCATGTTTTGAATCTTAGAAGCTGTGATTAGTTTTTAAAATTTTTCAAGTACTTCTTTTAATTAAACTTATAGTCTTGAAGAATTTAACCTAATTTTAGTACATAAAAATTTGCAATTTAAATTTTTATTCATGTGAAATTAATTCTTTATTTTTTTAATTATTTATTTAACAAAGTCTTATAATCAGATGAATTAAAAATACCGCCTAACAGAATTATTTTTGTTAAAAAAATGTTATTTCTTCTCATCTGATATTAAATGATTAACATGCCATTCCTGTTCTTCCATCCAGTAATAAAAAAGCTGCTCGAAAATCTTCTCTGATATTGTGAAAATTTTCTGGTGAAATCTTCCTACATTTTATTTAATCCCTTAATTCTTAAAAAAAAATTGATTGTGAGCTATAAAAAGTTGATTTTAAATACCCCAGGTTTCAGGTGAGATGACCTAGCTGGTCATTCAATGAGAATTTAGATTTAATTACATAATTTTCACATCTCATCGAGATTTTTAAAATAATATGTCAAATGATCATTGGTCCCACTTGAAATTTTTTATTTACCTCCTTACCACTTTTGCCCCAAAAATCAAAAATAGTGAAATATATATTAATTGAAGCAGCCTCTTGGTAAAAAGATGCCGAAACCGCATCCATTTCTCAGATCTCAACTACAAAAAGTTAGAGGAGAGGTGTATGCAGGTTACTTTTCAGTCTCTCTCTCTCTCTCTGTGCGCGCGCGCGCGCGCGTGTGTGTGTGTGTGAGAGCGCGCGCGGGCGCGGGCGTGTGTGTTATATATAAAATTTATAAATAATACACTTAAGATTTGGATAAAAAGGACTCACTGATGCTGTAAACATTTCACTCAAAAATTCAGTAATCTAAATTTCAAAAAATATTATCTTATTTCATCATCACAAGTAAATATTTTGTGTTATGAACTCTGAAAAATTTAAAACCAACGATCTAACTGTTTTTTACAATATAATGTAACATATTTTAAAGATCTATAATATCTGAATATTATATACCAGAATATATTATACCAGAATATTTTAGTATTATGAAAAATTTGTGTGTGTGTGCGCGCGCGCGCGCGCGCGTGTGTGTGCGTGCGCGTTCGTTCGTTCGTTCGTTAGTGCGCGTGTGTGTGTGAAAGAGAGAAAGAAAAAGTATAGACAGAAACCTAAGAGAAAATTTTTTTTAGTATATTTTTTATTAATAAAAAGACCTAACACATAATATTTTCATTACCTACAAGAAAGTCACACTGATCTAAAATACAGAACCTCATTTATTTCTAAGAAGTTAAGCCAAGCATTACACCGGCCAATCATCCCCTTGTGAATGATTCGTCTCTGCAGAAGGTGTCTAATCGACTTTAATTCCATTCTCTCAATGGTAATCTCTTCTGTTACACATTAACCAGTTTTAAAGCTTATGTCAGCATTAAATAACTTATTTATTGTTGCTGTTAATATTTATTCTCTTTTGTTGTGTTGTTATTTAAATACATATTATTCGATAAGATATAAATATTATAAAATTTTATTTGTTTTATTATTATATTTTTTACCAATTTTAAATATTATATAAATACTAATTTATTTTCTTAATAATCATATTTGAGAATTTTCATTAACATAAATTTTTTCTTACATTTATATATATAACTTAGAAATAATTTACATCATCATACATACACTGAAAATTTTTGCGCTTGTCAGGTTATTTTATGCGTCTTGTGTGCTGGATTTCAAACATTCTGTATAAAATTTTGAAGTTTCTATGAAAATATTTTGTAAATGAGGGTCATAATATGTTGTTATAACTAATAAATTTTTAATAATATCAGTTGTATATGCGTTCATTTTTTTTAAGATTTTGTTTATGTGGCACCACATAAATTATAAAATCAATATTTATTAAGTTAAAAATGAAAGATCCTAGCTTTCATGAAAATCCTTACAAAATTACTCTAATATAGGAAATTGGGGCTGAATGAAAAATGTTATGTGAATGGAATGATAACTTTTTTGTAAAATTGTAATGTTGAATTTTTCAAATATAGTTCGTACATGTTTTCTTATTTTTATTTCAAATTTTAATTTGAGAATTGGATTTCTGAAATATAGCTTTTCCAATTTTGATAAGATTTTTATCTGTTTATTAGTGAATATAATGTAAATTTTCTAGCACTCATTTATAGTAAATATTTTTTAATTATTTCAAAATAAAAATATAAGTTTTAAAAATAAATAAATCCAAAATAATCGGAAACTCTTAAGAGAGAAAAAAATGGATTTTTAATTTTTACTTTTTAGTCTTGTTGAAAAAATTATTAACTTTAATTTGAGATCGATTTACAAAAATTTTAAGAAAAGATAGAAAATGTATTATTTTGTATTACTTAGAACGGTTTTGTAAATAAAAATTCCTTTATATTACATTTTTTTTAGTTTGAATTTCACTTAAACTGCAGATATTTTATATTCTTAATTTGTACGTTGCAATCTTTTCCACAAGTGAAACATTAGCAACCCCCCCCTTTCCACTGACCAATGAGATAAGGATGATTCGTATGATATCTAAATAAGGTGTAGTCTTGTATACACTCAGGCCGACCATCCCTGAGACGTGTGATTAATAGAATCCGAACCACTAAAATACACCGATATCCACTGTGATTAATAGAATCCAAACCACCAAAATACACCGATATCCACTATCTAGTATTCATATCCGTATAAATTAACTAACTTTTATTTAGATTCGAACTTCAAAACCTTTCGACTTTAAAAATTAGAGGTTTAACAACTGATTTGTAAGAGCGAGTTAATCGCTAGACCAAATTTTCTTTTTTTCTGTTTAGCCTCCGGATCCACCGTAAGGTATTGCTTCACAGCATGAGTGAGGATGATATGTATGAATGTAAATGAAGTGCAGTCTTTTTCAGTCTCAGGTAAACCATTCCTAGCTCACCGGGCAGATCTAGTGGTTAATCAACATCGCAAATCAGCTGATTCCGAAGTCGACAGTTTTAAGGTTGAAATCCTAATAAAAGTAGTTAATTTTATAGATTTTAATTCTAAATCGTGGATACCGGTGTTCTTTGGTGGTTGGGTTTCAATTAACCACACTTCTCAGCAGTGGTCCACCTGAGATTGTACAAGACTACACTTTATTCACATTCATAAGTATCATCTTCATTCGTCCTCTTAAGTAGCCATCCTGGTGAAACGGCTTACCATGGTGGAACACGTAAAATACGTGACTGCCAAAGCCAAATCCACAGGGCTTCGTTATACCCGGTACTTAACCGCACCAGTCCCCACCCGATGGCAACTAAATTAATGATATACTGGCTATATGTCCTACCGACCCTAACGTATGCCTACCCGGCGTGGAGAGCACTACTGAGCAACCAGAAAAAACTGAAAGTAGTACAAAACATAGCTACGGATGATAATCGGAGCGCCATGGTTTGACAGAAACGCCACCATAAGTCACGATGCGGGGCTTAAATCCGTATCAGAGGTGGGCGCCGCGCAAGCGCACAAAGTGTTTGCGAGAGCGGCTGTATCCGAGTACAGCCATCTCAGAAACATCTGCGACGGCTATGCGATAGTACAGCGTATTCGGAAAAGACCGCTCGCTATACTGGATGAACCGCCTTAGGCAACTTAGACATATAGCCATGCGACGAGTCCTGATAGCCAATACTGCAAACGCCAACAAAATGTACGCTGTGCGCCAGTTTTCCGCGAGTACAGCTATATGCGATGTGTTCCAGTTTTCCGCGAGTACACCATGGATACAATAGGTACCGCGAGGTACCTATTGTACCCATGTGCGCTGTGCGCTGATTCATAATTGTAGCATCAGGCAGCACCGGTACTGCCCTACTCAGGACCGGTGCTGCTTTGGCTTCTACGACGGTTCCTTCTGGCGATACCCCCAATCCCCCTCCGGACGCACGTATACCTGGAATAAACTAAGAACTACGCTTCTCCGACCGCCCTCCCCAAACCTCCAAACGCGAAAGATTGTTGTTAGAACAGCGGGAGCCCAGCATACAACCTGCAGAAAGGGCAGACAAAACAAAGAAGGTGCTAATCTTCTCCTAATCTACCACCCATTTTCCTACCGAGGCTTACAATTCGGCGTATCCTGCCAGCCCAAAAGGCACTGGCACCGAAAGGACTTCAGTGGATGGACTGAAGGAGAATCACGCCGGAAGCAGCGGGCTTTGCAGGCCCGGCCTCCCGAATTCAGCCCCAGTATTTCTCCAAACTTCGAAAGTAACGAAACGCAAATACGCCGAATCCATCCATAAACTAAAACAGTAATCTAAAACTGCTAATTAAAAACAATGATCCGCTCGATACTAGAAAGACACAGCAGCAAGGGGCAAATTGTAAAATTTGCCAAATTGTAAGGAGGAAACGTAAACTCCCACCACCCTTGCGTTCCGTTCCACTCAGTTTCTCTGAATAATATCTTACGGTAATTCCGGAGACTAAACAGAAAAAGAGGGGTCGACCATTCTTGAGATGTGTGGTTAATTGAAACCCAACCGTCAAAGAACATCGTTCCACGATTTAGTATTGAAATCTGTGTTAAAGTTAAAATTAATTAAAGTTAAAAGTTAAAATAGGATTTATCTTTTTGCTCAACCTTGTGAGCATTATGTTCACTGTTACGTTATAAAAGACAGTGTTATAACGAAATGTCCTACTTATTATAATTAAACATGTATCTAGATCTTTTTTAGTTGCAATAGCAATCTTTCCTTATTTTTATACCATTAATTGAATCTAGATAAAAGAACAAAAATATCGTGTCGTAAAAACAAATTGAAAATGATTAAAAATACTCGTATTTTATTGATTGTAAATAAAGGGTAGGAAGTTTTAAATAACTTTTCAACAATTAAGCGTATAAAAATAAAATTTATCAAATACTCCTACATCCAAACGTTCTATTTTTTATATGATATTACTATACTTCAAGCACACAGGGGATCCTCATGGGAAGCAACTCAAAAATTGTAAATGGAAGATTGAGATATAATTTTAAAAAGCACTGAAAAAAATTGTCGTAAAAAATATTGACGTAAAATATGTCAACTCTGATCAAAGTTGTCAAATATTTCTACATGTAATATTCAATAAGAATTTCACAAACATAAAAAACTGATATTGAAAGAAGTTAAAAAAAAACCAAATCGTAATTAGTTAAGCTTTCATGAAGTTTTCCTAAAATCTTAGCCCTTTTCAGGTGTTAAAACTCACATACTTATGCGCGTGCCCGCACACTAATAGTACTAAATTGACAAACAAATTGGACCAATAGTTGAGCTTTAAACTCAAACTAAGCCCAGATTGTTGTAAAAATTACGGATTTTTTACATTAGAAAAAGCCTTAATTTTAGGTAAAATTTAATGTAAGCTTAATCAAGTTTTGTTTGTTTTTATTTTTTGCAATTTAAATTTTACTTCTCCGTCTAGATATTCCTATAGAAGAGCTATAGTTCTAGAAGGGAAAGTATTGTAATCGTTCTAATTTGAGCATATACGGTTTTCATCGGATCTTTTATGTTTTGAGAGTTAAGGAATCTAAAAAAAACCGGATGGAAATTTTCCGCATGTACGTGTGTGTTTGTGTTTGTGTTCGGTGTTAGGTGCCGCATCCTTAATCATCACATATCTGCAAAAAATACTGGAAGAATTTTGACCAAATATGATCAGGTTGCTTCTATATAAAGGTCATTGATATCATGAAATTTTCAATTTAAAAGATCATGAGCAAAGCACTCAGTATCTTGGGATTTCGCGTAATTAAGGTTTAATTTTTCTTAGACATATTTGTTAACAATTAAAAAATAATATTTTCAGAAAAAATGTTAAAATCGCACCCCCACCCTAAAAACGCTCTAAATAAACTAGTGGCTAATTGGGTATACTGTATCATTCGTTCCCCCTCTCACCACAAGGAGCGCTAGTGTAACACTAACGTACAACTGCTGCAGTCGTCTGCTATGTTGTGACGACACAAGTGACCGGTAAAGTTAAATAAATTAATATTATTAAAAGGGTAAAAAAGTATTTAAAGTGGCTTATAGTACCGCTTCATCCGTGTGAATGACATACGGTATGCGTGCGCGCTTTAGTTAGAATCATTGAATTAAATTTTTAAAAAAATTATATTTTAAATAAAATGATAAATATTTTAAATTAAGTTGTGTGTAAAACCCGTGCATTATAAAAAATCTGCATGGCGGGAAAGTCCTGTAACTTGTAGTCAGCCTTTTCTTTCTTTTTTTTTTTTTTAAAGAGTGTGGTTATGTTTTTTAGTTATCAGATAAAAGCTTTTAAAAAGCAAATCCTTATTTCAAAAGTTTTAGTTTTTACCCTATAATTTTAGTGTGTAATAAAGTTGTGATACACACACACATATATGCTATATAAATATATATATATATATAATTTAAAGAAACTTATCTGCAAATGAATTTTGGCCGGTATATTTTTTCTTTTTTCCCTTTTTTAAAATCAAAGAGAAAAGACAAACGTACATTTTCTACCACAGTCAAATCTGTAGTTAAACGTGTGAAATGAATGTGAAATCGGGTGATAGGTCTCACCGCTGCTATAAAAAGCAATGGTGTATCGGTTTCCAATAAACAATAGGTTAAATTTTCTACTGATCGCGGTGAGAGTTCCACTGACCTAACTAATATGACTGTTAGCTGACATATATAGACGTGTGTTTATAGTACATGCATACAAGTACAGAAACAGAGAGATGAGTGTTTAAAATCATTTACTAAATAAAGTCATGTACTTTCACCCATCTATAAAATGTAATATCATCGCAATACTATTTGCCATTTCCTCTCTCCTGTTTTCGACGAATAAAAATTATCGCACAATGATGAACTTTCTTGATATTACGAATAAAAATAAATTCTCACGACTAAACATCTTTTTTAATTAGAAATTCTTTATGAACAGCGTCTATTACTAGTTTTATTTTGTACACTGTTTTAAAAGAGATTAGAAAGTTAAAAAAATAAACAGGTAAGAATGAACTTTGACCATCTTTTTCTTCTTTGGCCATTTTGCGTGTTTTATTCACGGACTAAAAAAGAAAAAAATATTTTAGCATTTGTCTAGACGGATCAAGGGAATTAATGGTATTTAAATTTTTATCAAAACAGCGTCACAAAATAATAATTAAAAATGAAAAATATAAGTCATTTATTTGGACAGTTGAAGATCTTATATTCTAATAAATAAATATAAATAAGTAGAAAAAAGGAAAAAAAATTAGAACGTAATAATATTGAATCAATATTTTAATAAATATTATTTTTACACGTTAATTATAAAAGCAAGAACGTTTTTATTTTTTGTCATAATTATAGTAGTATTATGTTAAACCTCATTATCAGAGTTATATTGGCTCTTTAGAAAAAATCTTTTAATTTAATTTTAAATAAATTTAGTGGTATAATGGTATATTCAATATTTAATTAAGTGGTTCAATAGTTTATTAAAAATGGCAACAGTAGCACAATAAGACTATTTCGTATTTCGAAACAAAATAAATTCAATTATCTGGCTTGACAGAGATGAAAATTGTTAATTTTAAGACGCAGGTTATTAGTATTTTAGCTGAGATACATTAGTTCACATAAATGTATGAAACTTTAAAATCATTAATAATGGTTAATAACATGATTAATATTTCTGGGTACCAAAATGATCTGCAAACTTGCTTTTGTATCTGGAAAATTAATTTCGAATTTCTGTAGGAGTTTCAATAGATTACATTTCTGACGGGTTGAGGTAGTATATAGGCTTTGGTATCATCGGCATGGTCCTACAGGTTTAGATTTACATGTACAGAACCCGCAGTGATAAAAAAGAGATCATAGATAGGTAGAGATGTAGAAAGAAAAACAATCTTCCCTCAGAGAGACCGAAATACAAAGAAAAGTTCCAAATAATGGAGACAGATCAAAGTCCATGTTGACAGCAAGTGCTTATAACACGCACATAATCCTTAAGAAGATCAAGGCATTTTTATGCAGAATGGGAGCAACACATTATTGTATTTATTTGTGTATAATTTATATATTTTGCGTTAATCAGCTTAAATATATGCTGAAAAAAGTGATTTTTTCTTTAAATATTAAAAAATCACTTTGAAATAGGAATAAAAAAAAAAAAGAAAAATTTGTCAATTCGCGAAATAGTATGAAGTGTGGAATTATATAACAGTTATAACTATTGTATAATATATTATATTGTTAGTTAATTATTCAACCAAACTTCCAATTAAAGATAAAATTTTTTCAAAAGTTTTTTTTTCAAAATTGTTTGGCTTAGATATCATTAATAAAAAATTTTTTTTTATACCTGGCAACCTTAAAAATGCAAATAAATGGAATTTTCGTAATGGTGCAATGATTGAGAACTAACAATTTTTATCCAGTATGTTTTTTTTGGACTCGTTACTGTTATTCTAAATTTTCCTTCATCTGATTTGAAATTGTTTTAATAACGATATAAGCAGCAATGAATAAGATGTCTCACTTAAGTAGACTACAAACAGAAAATTTCTCTCGTTTAAAATAAAAAAAACATGAAATGTGTATTTTCGTAAATCAATACAATATACGATATTCATTACTTTTTTCATAGTGTTATGAGATTTCTTCTTAAATATTCAAGTAGGTGTGCAAGTTGCTAGAACTGTTCTCTCTCTCTCTCTCTCTCTCCCCCCCCCCCTCCCTGCTTTTCCGTCTCTCCGTGGTTTTGTGTTCGTGTCTTTTTTTTTTTTTTTTTCTTATTTCCTTCGTTTTTTTTCATCTATGTT
>JAAAKQ030310836.1:5317-19785 GCA_010016005.3 Zanna intricata
ATAACTTTGAAGAAAGAAAAGAAAGCAAAGGTAGTTAACAAAATGGAACTATGGAAAATGGAAGAAGTTGGATGAGCAAACAATGGAGGAAAACTATTTAAGGCAATTAAAGAAAGCAAAAAGGAAAATGAGAACACAGAGAAGACCTGGATGAGAATAAAAAAAGTCATAATAAAAATGCCAGAGGAAGAAATAAGCTATTATGAGAGAAATAGAGCTAACAAGTCATGGGTAATAACAGAAATGCTAAGAAAATAGAAGAAAGAAGGCAGTGTAATAACAAGATAGGAAAAAATAAAAGAGCAACGTATCACAAATTAAACAATGAATTAAGAAAGGAAACACAAGAAGCTAGGGAAAGATGGCTGAAGGAGAAATTCAGTGATATTTAGGATCTAGAAAAAAAAAGACGGTATAATATGATATTTAGAAAGATAACGAGCATTATGTAAGATCAATGGAAAGAGAATGGTAAAATGAAAAATTGAGAATTAGGATAGTAAAATGGCAGATGAGAAGAAAGAAGTAAGTGTGATGAAAGAAATGTGTGTAGCCCTGTTTAAGACAAAAGAGAAACCTGAAGAACTAAATAGAGAAAGGGAATGGGAAGTAGCTTAAGAGGATTAAAGAGTATTGATGTTAAAATGTTAAGTACAGAAATCAGTTGGGAAATGAAGAATAAAAAAAAGACTAGAATGTGTGAATTTCCTGTAGAGTTATATAAATGCTTAAATGAGAAGGAGTGGAAGAAATAATTGATCTGTGTAATAGGATATATCATACAAGAGAATGGTCTCACAACTGTGAAAACAGTAATAATAGCAATTCTGAAGAAAACTGGTACCTGGAAATGTATAGAACATAGATCAATAAGTTTAATAACCTATTCTGCTAGATTATTCTTAAAATCCTAAACTAGAGGATGATAAGAATAATCAAAGAAGATGCACAAGAGGAACAGTATGGCTTCAGGAAAAGGAAAGGAAGGAGAGATGCTATCAGGCTACTTAGGATGGTTAGAAAGAGATATTTAGAGAGAGGAAGAGAAATGAATTTGTGTTTCATAGATTTAGAGAAGACATTTTATAGAATCACATAGGAGAAAGTTATTTAGATTCTTAAAGAGAAAAGAATAGAATGGACTAGAATGAATAGAATGGAAAGACAGAAAGTACATTAAAAAAAATAGATGAGATGAATAGCAAAATTAAAAGTAAATAAAAATATGAGTGATTGGGGAGTCTAGGACAAGATTTAGGCAGGATGCTGCCTAACCTCATTGACATTTTTCAACATTTGCATTGAAGATATCATAAGGAATATATCTGAAGAAAGAGAATAAGAAATAAGTAAATACAGGAGGACAAAAATAAGATGTATAAGGTTTGCTGATGATATGGTATTCTAACTGATAGTGCACACTTGCTTCAAAGATTGTTAACAGTTCTGGAGAAAGGAATGAAAATAAAGTTAGAAAAAACTAAAGTAATGAAAGTAAAATGAGAAAGATTTAGTGGCAAGACATCAAGAAAGATTTAGTGGCAAGGACAAAGTGAAGGAAGAATAAAAAAAGTAAGTAATTACAAATATTTGGTTACTGTAGAAATAGGGGAGTGAAAGAACACAATGGAGTAAAAAGGAAACTGGTTAGGACGTATGGTTAGAGAAACTGGAATCTTGACAACTGGATTGGAAGGTTACTAGAAGGAGAAAGGAAGCAAGGGAGAAAAAGGATGGCATTAATAGATGGGATAAGATTGGAAACTATAAGGAAACGAAGGAGATGGCTTGGGACAGAAATAGATAGAAACAGTGGTGGTGTAAGAGACCTGCCCCAGGTACAGCCCTGGCTGATGATGAAATTAAATTAAGAGATTTTTCTAACCATAAAAAAAGATAATTAGATAATATATTTTAAATAAAGTAAGTCATCCTTAAAATAATTAGAATTAAACTCTGTAGAAACAAATCATTTTTTTTTTGTTGCTTATGAATTGTATTCTACAACACAATGTGACCTAACTTAAATTATTTAAAAATACCAGTAAATGTATATGTATTTACAGAATCCATATTTTATTATTTACTAGAATTCCAAATATCTAAGATAAATGCAATTTGTATTATTACTCTTTTTCTGAATTTTGTTCTCTTTTTTTTATTATACTTATATACAAATGTATCCTCTTTTTAATACTAAAATTATGTAAACTTATCGAAGTATTAAGTAGGATAGGTGCAATATTTAAATTATAATTCATATTACATTTTTTCATCAGTTATCACGTTGTTTTAACAATGTTACATTTTGTGGTTTTTAACAGGTGAAAGTGTTCCTGTAATGAAGACTGCATTACAAAATGAAAACAGCATGTATAAAGAAAGTGATGATTCTAATCACACACTATTTTGTGGAACCCATGTTCTTCAGACACGTTACTATGGTAGTGGTAAAGTCCATGCAGTTGTCTTACGTACAGGATTTCTTACTGCGAAAGGAAGTTTAGTGCGATCAATACTCTACCCACCTCCTGCTGACTTTCAATTTGATCATCAGACTTACAAATTTATTTGGATCCTTGCAGGAATTTCATTACTTGGATTGATATATACAGTTATAACAAAGGTGAATTTGGTTTTCAAGGCTTTATGAAAATTTTATAATTTTCATACTTTTGTTAAATAATTTTATAAATATATATATTAATTTATTTAAATTCAAGTTATAGTTCATATTTTCTCTGAACACAAAATTTAGTTCTTTGTATATTTTTTTTTTTCTTCAGCCATTCTGCAAGTACAGAATAAAAGAAACATTCTTATCTTTACTTTTTTGTCATTAAAATGCTTTCAGGCCTAAGCTCATCTTCAGTGATGTATTTTTTCTTTCTTACATTTACACATTTACAATGAAAACAAAAAATATATTGATTATAAGATAAAAAACTAATATAAGTCAATTTAGGAAATTAAACTTGTTCAATTTTTTTTCCTTTAATTAACTCTCAGGTTTCTAATACCCAGAATTTGAGAAGTTAATAAAATTAAGTTCTCTTAAAATAAATACTATATCTCCACAATATGTCATATGTTTATAAGTTCAAAGCACTCACACATAAAAGCTCTTACCATGCAAGCATGATAAATTAATTATTTTCATGTTGTTTTATATGTCTGAGCAATGTTTACTGCTATACATATATTATTGTTTTTCTTAATTTAAATTTTTTAACTGACGTTAAAAAAATTAAATATACTGTTGGAAAAGAAATTTTAAGTTATGGAGGTGATGGTTTTCAAACACAAGAAAAATTTGCTTTACAGATATTCTTAGACGTATAAGAGGAGTGAGTTAGTTATAGATAAGATTTAAACTACTCAATTGGTGGTGAAATTTATGATTCATAAAAGTATGAAAATGATATAGTAAGTTCAGTGAAGGAAAATGAAATGTTTAAGATGAAATTGTTTTGGATTAATCTCTCGTAGCTGAAGAACTAAGGCACAAAATTTATAAAGAAATTCATGAGAATAGATGAGCATTACTTGTGTTTTTATATAATTCGTTTCATGAGATTGCAAGGTCTCTTTATTTAAAATTTTTGGTGTTCTCAGTACAAAAAAGCTCATCCTAGAAAAGGTGCTCGATTAATCTTTATACTAAACAAGAAAAGCAAATAGGAGTAGCTCTAATATTTTTTTTTGTAACCTAAACAACAAAATGAATTTCTTAATCACATTTCTTAATCTTGCAGATAAAATGTGGATATTTCATGAAAATATTAAAAGTAAATGCCAATTGGTTATTCAGTAACTTTTAGCACAGAAAAAGTGATAGTGATAAAAAGTGACTTAATTTCAGGGAAAGAGAAATAATGAATTACAGCTTTCTGAGAAAAATTTTAACCAGGTCCATAACACTGTAAAGAATAAACATGGCCTGTTGTCAATAGTAGTATTGCTTTGTTTCAAAATAATACTCATCTGTACTCAGCTGCAACAACTTAAGTGTTGCTTCAAAAGTTTGGCAGTGAATAATTCAATACCCATCTAAAAGCTGAGCTTATAATGTAAAATGCCTTTAATACTTTCACCAAACAGTAACCAACAATAAAACCCTTTATTTATTGAAATCAAGCATTAAATCAAGAGACTTAGACCCAAGAGATAAGCAAGATCACATCAAGACTTATCCTTTTGACTGCATCCAAACAAATACCCAAAGAAAAATAATAAATCTGTAAGTCATTAGCAAAAAATTGAAAACAGTAAATTGTACATTTTTGTAAGTAGGGATGAAATCAAAATACAGTCACTGATTAGGTTGCAAAATTAATGGCATATTCTATAACAATGGAATAAAAAATAAAAGGACATGTTGTGGTAAATTTAAACAGTGACTGTGCAGAAAAATAAAGAAATCTTTGTTGTTAATATCAGATTAATATTTATAATTTTAGGTGTCAAATTTGTTACATTCAGTAGTTCTTTTCTTTCTCACTAACCCATTTACAACAATGACTGGGTTACAAAAGATAATCCTTTATTTTTATGGCAACAAATCCTTGTAATTTCGTTCATAAAAAATCTAGTTTGTTGACAGTTAAAGAGTAGGAATGCAATTAAGTAATAGTTAATTTAATTATACAAATACTTTAACAATATGATTAGTTTTCTTATTCAAAAGTATGTAGGATTTTGAAAAAACATTTTTGTCTGTAACTCCAATGTTGAAGCACACTAATTATAAAACTACTTTTTTATAGCTAGATTGAAAAATTACAAGTAGATTTATGATTTCTGTGGAGTACTATTGTTGCTATGAAGTTAAAAAAAAATGTTGAATAGGTTAAAATAATAATTATTTATATGAAGACAGTGACTATAAATTATAATAGAATATTTTACTTAAAGCAAAATGTACTCTTGTGAGTATTTATTGTACAGGTATGAGAGTATGGATTTTCATGTAAAAATATATGTTGTAATATTGTGGAACAAAAAAATTCATTTTAGTAGAATGGTTTTATTAAAAAAAAAGTTACAGTAATAATGTTAATATTATTGTTAACATTGAATATAAAGTACATGTGAACTTTTTAAGTAATAAAATTAAACAATTTTTTTTATTTTACCCAAGTATTTCATGATTTTATACATTTGAGGAATCTAAGAAACACATATTGACTTGTTCTATTATAATTTGATTTATTTTACTAAATTAGATCTGATTTCAGAGTAGCCGTGGACTGCAGCCTGTAGATATCATAATAAAAGCTTTGGACATTATAACAATTGTTATTCCTCCATCACTTCCGGCAGCTATGACAGTGGGTAAACTTTATGCACTTAGAAGATTGCAGAATTACAAAATATCTTGCATTAACTCAAGAGTTATAAATGTTTCAGGATCCGTAAACTGTGTTTGTTTTGACAAGGTAATTGATAAAATTAAACTGTTAATTATAATTAAATGGTGGTTTCATGATCTTTTTTCTGTATAAATTCATTTATTAGTTGTTTATTGACTATGTTCAATAAAAATAATAAAATAAAAAGTCTCATCTAGCTTTTTATAACAAATTAGGAAATTAACTTTTTTCACATTGTTTTTAGTGCATACAATCAAAGCACTGTGACTGAAAAAACATTCTGCAAAATATATATTTCATGCTGGTTTTATTAATATTAACACTGATTTTTACCCTTACCTTCAATAAATGTCAGATTGTTTCAGAAGAATATTGCAAGGGATAATATTCTGGCCCTTTTTTAAACAAGAAAATTAAGTTTGTTTCCAGTCATTGTATAAAATTAGTTCAACAGTTCATAAAAAAAATGTAAAATTTCCCCCTGAATAAATCGGGCAGCAATTAAAAAGATAGAATAAAATAATGATAAGAGAAATTTATTTTAAAGTGTTCTGTAAACCATTCATTATGTTTTATTACCATAGCCTGCACTTACAGAAATAAATGTAGTCAATCACTGCTCAATGATTAAAACATTAATAACTGATATTATTGTGAAAAATATCCTCTAGCATTAATTAAATAGAGAATCCATAATCTCATGTTTTTTCATTTAGTATTGTATACCATTGTTTATTTTTGTTTGTTAATGTATAATGTTCAATTCTTTTAAGATGTAGTCCTTTTTGGCCACAATGTAGCTTGGAGAAGAAAAACAAACAAAATTATTACATTTCAGAACATAAATACTGGAATAAATAAAATTCATTCACACAGTATTCTTTCAACACCTGTCAAACAGGACATAGTTTTAAGCAAAGTTGCAATGCACATATAAAAGCAAAAAAACACAGAGTAAACATAGATCCTAATCACAAATCCATGAACACTAGCAACAACGACACTCTACACATACCCAAAAAACCACATCCAATACAGTTGAACATTATGAAACTTAGGAACAAATAAAAAATATGATGTATTAAATGATCTGATGCAATTTAAATCACAAACAGTTTTTGAACTCATTCTTTATTTGTGTCTGCCTAATTTAAAAATTAAGAAAATGGTTTTATTATACAAATTTGTTGTATGAGTACACAAATAATTTAAATTTCTAATTAATATTATTACTTACTATCATGAACAACAATATAGAAAATTTTGTAATTAAATATTTTTTATATTATCTTATATTACATTTAATAAATTAGTATTTATTTTGCATGCAAATGTTGCACGTGAAAAAAATAATGAAATGTTGAAATTGTAACAAAACTAACCTTATGACACATGTTATAGAGATAATATTTTAGTTTTACTAATAAAAAAAGGCATATGAATTTGAAATATATTTTAACTAACTTTGAGGAATAAAGTTTTATTTAGAAAAAAGTTATAAATAGCTAACAAAGTTAAATTTTTTCTTTCTTATCCCACTTTGCTAAGAGCTCATTTCTCTCTTTTTCTGTTTAGCCTCTGGAACTACCGTAAGGTATTACTTCAGAGGATGATATGTATGAATGTGAAATGTAGTCTTGTATAATCTCAGGTCGACCACTCCTAGTTTTAAAATTTTAAAACACTCATTTCTAGTTTTAAATATGTAATTTCCACTAATTCTAAGAATATACTTTACTTAAATACCTGTTTTAGTTTTTTTTACACAATACAATAAAATACATGCTTACCTAGACGATGGAAGTGTCAGTTTTCTTGCCATATTTTCTTTTATTGTATATTCTATTTCAGGTCTATTTCTTTTAAGTGTCCAACAACCAGTCTGCAAATATGTTTGGACCCCACTTTTCATTTTTATATAATTTGAAATATCATAATGGAACAGCTCCAAGATTTTCTGGAAAGAAATCCAGATAGGGATGCAAAAAATTGATTTTCAATGACATATTGCCTCCCATGAGTCTGTATGATGTTAAAAGATCATCTACTATTTCTTTGTAATTTTCTTCCTTATGATTTCCTAAAAAGTTTTTTCAGATACTCTTGAATGATGTCCAAGCAGATTTCTCGGCCTCATTCATTGATTGTCAAAGTTATCGTTTATCAGTTCCCGTATGTGTAGTCCTATGAATATTCCTTCTTTAATCTTAGCTTCACTGATTCTGGGAACTTATTTTTTAAATAAGCAAATCCTGACTCATTTCGGTTCATATCTTTGACAAAGTTCTTCATAAGACCAAGTTTTATGTGAAGTGGAGGCAAGTTCACTTTTTTTTTATCAATGTTTGTTTTCAACATACCTTTCTCCAAAATTAAAACATATTCTCTACGGCCACTCCTTCTTTACGTTGTGATTATATCTGTCTCTACTGTCCCATTCACACAGAAAGCAGCAATACTTCATGTAACCAAGCTGTACCCCGAGTAGAAGTACAGTAAACTTTTAAATTACCACAGATATGCCATTAAAATTGTTTATAGTTCATTTGTTCAGTAACGGTTCCATGTTTTCATAAGTTTCTCTCATTTTGGCAGCATAGGCTAGTGGTATAGATGGAAATTTGCTTCCAATATAAAGAAGTACAGCTTTGATACTATTCTCTAAAGAATCTATAAATAAACACCATTCCTCTGTTTTGTGCTCCATAAGATAACCAATATTGTTACTGAAAACAACTTCATTTTCAGTAGAAAAACACTTTTCAAATTCATTTTGTCTATTTCTAAATGCAGTAACTTTTGTTTTGTGACAGAGGAGATTCCAACCTTTTAATCTGGAGCCTAAAAATTCAGCTTGACTTTTAGAAAGATTCAAATCTCAAACAAGGTCATTAAGATCTTCCTGAGTGAGAAGATGAGGTTCAGAAGTTGAAGCTTAAAATGAAGTATCACTAGTTAAATCATCGTCACTGCTGTCACCATCAGATTTATTTTCTGTTTCATCATCATGTATTTATTATACTTTCAAAAGGTTTTGGCACTGGCAATTCATCACTGTGAGGAACAGGTCTGATAGCAGATGGTAAATTGGGATATTTTATAGTATGTTTTGATTAGGATTGATACCACAAACATTTGTCAAACAAAAGTAACAGTCTGTGCATTGATCTCTTGTTTCCTTCAGATCATTGGCACAGTGAATTTCATGCATCGAGATCCTTTAACCCATTTTGAAAGAAGAGTGACTAATGCAACAATAATGAGGAGCCCAGGTCTTATCATGGTCATCAACTTTACATCCGAAATAAAGTTCATACACTTTTTAATGTATGGAATAAATATGCACGGTTGATTTTTAACATTAACTCACCACAAATGTAACAAAGAGAGTCTGGTTTATTTACACAGTTTCTAGGTATTGTGCCACTTGATATTTTAAACATATAAAAATTACTTAATTGTAAATTAATAAAGAAATACACAAATTTAGAGACACATCTGAATGCTTACTAACCAAAATATGAATGCACACTGCCTGAAACTAGCAACTCTTATGATTAGCCATAGTTGTGACTTTTCTATGTCATCAGTCAGCATGAGTCATTGCTGTACAAACATAATTATTGTATTCAGTTATGACTAATCTCTATAAATATCTATTACAAATATCAATTCTGTTGTACTAAAAGTCTTCAACAATAATATGTAACAATATTATTTACTCCACAATACGTAATGATAAATAAGGCATAACATCAAAACAGAGGGTGATAGAAAACTTCTGAGAACATTTATGAAATCAGCGAAAAAAGTACTTTTAGAATCTCAATTTAGTTGTTTTGTGACAAAAACTTTGTTGGTCAGTGTAAGTAAATTTAACAAATAATTATATTCTGCAGATACAATAAAATTTCAATTCATATGCAAATTTAGCAGGAACAATTACTTCAAATTGCAAAGTTATGTCATTTAATTATATGAATAAATGGCAGTTGTCATAAAAAGAAATGTATACACTAAGTACCTCTTCATGACGGTTTCAGTACTGACAGTTGTGTAATCTGAAAAAGCATAATTTCTTGCCATTTATAAAAATATCATCAGTGAATAAACTGGAAAACATAAATAATTGGATAAAAATCATTCTACATAAAAGATTAGGTGAAATCTGTAATACTATATAAGCAACTTTTTGTAATCAGAGATACTTAACCTATGGATATACCCATTCAGAATAAGCTCATTACAAATAATTGAATAAAAATATCAAAATTAGTCAATTTAGATAACATTTAAATTTTTTCTCAAACAGGTTGTAATGATAATCATCCACTATTGATTGATTCTCCTAGAGGCTAGAGGTTTGTTAATATTTTTTTAGTTAATATGAATGTTTATGATGTAGGTTTTGTTAAACGTGTTAAATTTTGGTTAAATCAAGCTCAGTTAAAATTTGACATTATTTCACAATAAAATTACAACAGACTAAAGTCAAATTTCACAAGTTTCATAGTTGAGGATCCAATATATGCTTTCATCAAACTTATTTTTATCACAATAAACACATAGCTGTTTACACAACATAAACTCTGATATATATTAATAGTCGCTTACTTCTACCTTTATGAAATCACAATGATCTCTGTCACTGAAATTATTAAAATTACTTTGAATTATTCAAGTGCTATCTGCTCTTTTTGTCTTTAATATTTTTGCTATTTATGATTGCAGTGGTATCATCTATATACCAACAAAATCAGACATCCATCAACAGTTTAGACTGCAAGTAACTTATAAAAAGTTATGTTGTGTTGTTGTTATGTTTGTCTTGTTAAGTTGTGTTTGTTATTTATAACAAATTGGTCTTCACATTGGTCCATCCAAAATCAGAGTCAAATAATTAACTGTTACAATTTTCTGAAATATGATTCAAATATAAACAAAATCAGTCCAAAGAGTTTTCATTAATTTAACATTTCTTCTAGTAGCAAGCAGTAGTATGTGAATCACACAGTCAAATGCCTTAATCAAGTCAAAAGGGACACCAAGAAATTTTATGACTTCAACAACATTATAAATGTCATTTATGAGTTATATCAAAGCTGCTTCTGTGTTTGACTGTATGAAAGTCAAATCCACTTTCATATAATGTGTTTTTTATTTATAGAGAATCATAAAACTGTTTTCAAACAGTTATTTTTTCAAATATTTAAAAAATGATTGATGTTTATACAGTAATTATGGTTGTAAATGGCTACAGGTTTGCTTTCCCTTCCTTTCTTATGAATAGTTTATAATAAAGCATTTGAATTATTCCATGAACTGACTTCTTTATTAAAGATCAGTTGATTACACTGATAAACATAATTTTTGTTTTCTGAAATATGATACTAGATTTTAATGTTTTTTGTTGCTGAAAACGAATTCAAACTCAGAATCTTTCTATTATCCACCATTTATGAAAAAATTTTTAAATTTTAATTTAAGGGCTTCTTTTTATTTTTTAACATATAGGTGGCATTTTAAGCTCCTATATTCTATTTTGTTACCTCATTTTTTATTGTTTAACTTTGTTAACATAGTTTGTAAGCTATAAATTAATAATACTAAACAAAGAATTAAATCATGTAATAGTCACATTTTATGACGTCATTTCTAATATTGAAGGGTGAGCCTTCATGGATAAGAAATCATGTCTGTTCAGCTTAAAACATGTAGCTGAAAACATAGCTGTGTTGTTTGTATTAATCACTAGATTTACGAATGAATTAATTTTATTTAATCTTATTGCTGTCTTAAGTTTATTAACAGTGCATTGTCATAATGCCTCAAAAGTGTGTAAATGATGTGGATGCATTTTGTTATATATATGGTGAGTTTACTGTAAAATCAAATAGAAAAAAAAATTACACCTTTAATTAAAAACACATATCATTTGTGCTTTCAGGGTAAAATTGGTGATCAAGATAAGACGCGAGCTCCTCATTTAATATGCACTAATTGTTCTTTATATTTAAGAAAGGTACATGGAAGGCTTTGCCATTTGGCGTATTTGTCATTTGGTTTGCCATGGACCAAAGGATCATAAAACCGATTGTTAATTTTGTTTAACAAGTGTGTCTGGAATTGTAAAAAATCTAAACATACTGCAATATATCCTTCTTTTCAATCTGCAATCAGGCTTGTACCTCACAGTGAAATTATTCCAGTTCCTGAGCCACCTGTGAATGTATATTTTGAAAGCGGCGATGAAGAATCAGGCAGTATTGAAGAAGTCAACAATGATTTTGATTTAAAATTATCTTCCAATAAGCCATATCTTATGTCACAAGGTAGATTAAATGACTTGGTTAGGGATTTAAATTTATCAAAAAATTAAGCTGAACTGTTAGGATCAAGACTGCAACGTTGGAATTTACTTAAAAAAAATACAAAAATTTCCGGCTTTTGAAGCCGACAAATAGATCTTTCTCAATACTTTATTGATGAAAATATTTCATTGATGGTTGATTGCACAAATATTGTTGAGCTTATGTTGCACTTTAGAAAAGTTCATAAATCTGAGGACTGGCGCCTTTTCATAGATTCGTCCAAGTATTGATTAAATGTGGTTCTGTTGCACAACGGTAACAAATATCAATCGCTTATGGTATTAATATGCAAGAGACAATGTACGATGTGATGAAAGACATTCTTGAAAAAATAAATTATAAAAAACATAGCTGGAACATATGTGGTGATTTGAAAGTTAGAGCTATTTGTTGGGCATGCAATTGGGCTATACTAAGTACATGTGTTTTCTTTGCAAATGGGACAGCTGAGCTATAGATAAACATTATGTTACCAAAGAGTGGAAGAAACAAGACAACTTAACTGCAAAACGGAAAAATATTATTCATGAGCTCTTAACTGAACCCAAAAAAGATTTTTACCCCCTCCCCATATCAAGCTAGAACTAACAAAAAATTTTGTAAAAGCAATGAAGAAGGATTTTCCTGGGATTTTTGTACAAGAGTCAGAAATTTCTGAATATAAGTGAAGGAAAAATTAAAGGAGTATTTGTTGGTCCTCAAATAAGAGAGTTGGTCAAAGATTACACACATTTTTTATTATTTTCAAAGATTGAAGTAGAGATCAAGATTCTGACAATCATCTGTAACTGAGACAAACTAAAGTTTTTAGTTTTTATTAGATAAATCTATAAATACTGTTTGTGTGCAAATATTTATAATAGCAGTATACAGAGGTTCACCTAATATCAAAATATTAGGTGTGTTTCTGCTAAAAAATTCTACATCTTATTAAATTTTTTGGTAATTTTTTTTTTAGACAGGAACACTTACAGAAGATGGATTAGACATGTGGGGAGTTGTACCTGTCAATGGTAAAAATTTTACTTATCCACTTAATGACATATCTCAACTTGATGAAGGAGAACTTTTGTACGGGATGGCTTCTTGTCATTCACTAACAGTTATAGACAATATAATTTCTGGAGATCCTTTAGATGTCAAGGTAGTTTAAATATTATAAAGCATATTCAAATTAATTTGAGTCATGCTCTTCTATTATTAATCTTATATTTGTATATTTAAAATATAATAGATTAGATCTCTGCATTTTTGCAAAGTTTTACTATAATTCTATGAAGTAAGAAAAATACAGCACTGTTGGTTTTAGATTTCACCAGTGATTATTAAATTGGTTTCTTTTTTATTAGAATGGTATATAAAATTTTAATAAAATAATATAAGTGGAATTATATGCAGCAGATGCTACTTCATCAAACATCACTGACATTATGGCAGATACACATCAGCATAACAACCAATTTGGTAGAAGGGTTCTTTAATATAATTTATTACCATAGATAGGTTTTTTAATCAGTGAGGATATTTACTTTAAACTGAATGCAGTATCCAGATTTTTTAGTTACTTGTAGAAACATAATCACTCATCAGCATGTACTAAAATATAAATAATTACCTGCAGTAATTTAAGGCTTACTTTCAATCAACTTTTTTTTTATTTGAAAGCAAGTTTTTAGTCATTTAATTATTTATTTTTAAAATATCATCAGTTTTTGTCATCCAGGTCAAAGAAATTAATTGAGAGCAAAAACTGATCCAGTCTTAAAACATGGTCAAAACAAGCTTTAATTATAGTTCCTGTTTAAGTAAATCATTTCTACTTAAGTATTTTATAAATGTAGGAATTATAAAGCCATCTTATCATACTTAAAGTGAGTTTTTTTTTTTAGTTACTTGTATTATTTTTCTACTATTCTATGATCTTTTTTCAAATGTAAATTCCATATAATGTAATATAGGCTAGACCCAATCACCTCCAATTTTTAAAACTCTAATGTTAGTAGATTTGTTATTAGTATAATATGTATAATAGTAAAAATATCAATGACAAATTACTCATTAAAAGTATAATTTTATTTTCAGATGTTTGAGTCAACAGGCTGGATATTTGAAGAACATGATGTACCAAATGAAGCCAAATACAATATGAGAGTCTCTGCAACTGTTAGGCCTTCAAAAAACAATCCTGAGGTAAAATGATGAAATTTACATTGCACACGCATGAGAGAGAGAGAGTGTGGGAGGGGAGAGAGAGCGCGAAAGAGAGGTTTAACTCTCTCTCCCTCCCTCCCTCTCCCCCCTCTCTATCTCCCCCCTCCCTCTGTGTGTGTGTTTTTTCCTCTACCCAGAAGTGCTCTCTTCAAATTTTCTCCCTAATCAGTCCTTCTGATTATTTTCTGATGTTTGGATATGAAAGAAATGTGTTGGCAAGAATTAAGTGCCTTACAGGAATTGATTTTCTCACACATATTACAGAGATGTCACAACGATATTATGTAGATTTTTATACAACGTAGAAAGAATTTTAGTGGTGACCAGTTTTATAATTCTATACACCTCAAAACGCAAAATTAAAAATAGTGTGCTGTACAATCTATTAAATATTTACCATAGACATAGTGTACATGTTCATGATTTTTTTTTTTTTTTTAAATACAGATACAATGATTAATTTGCCTCTTCATAACTTGTATACTTCCTGATATTTTTTCTTCCATTTATCATT